>JAUZST010000915.1:17673-43619 GCA_034779995.1 Parotocinclus haroldoi
CACACACACACACACACACACACACACACACACACACACACACACACACACACACACACACACACACACACTTTAAATACACTGACTGGCCTAATGCATGTCTTTGTAATGTGAAAAAAAACTTGAGTTCCAAGTGGAAATTCACGAAGACAAAAAGGGAGAACATACAAACTCCACACAGACAGAATCTCAACTGGGAACCACTGTGCTGCCCTAGTACCACATACACTATACTTTGAGTCTACTTACCCCAGATGAAGATTTGCGATGGTTGTTCTCCCAAAATCATAAGGATCATACCCTATAACATAGATCCAGTGATAAGGCATCTTGTAGATCATCTTATAAATTGCTTATAAATATTAGTAGGATGTCTACATTGGTGTAAAGGCAGTAGGATGTTTGTTTGGATGTACCAGAAGTGGGGTGTTTATACACTGCTTTCAAAAATTAGGTGATATTTAAAAATGAATACAAAGCAATTAAAAATAAAAGCATTTGATCTTTTTTCACAATTTAATTCAAAAAGTTGCTCTATAATGCAAATGAGATGGAAAAGCAGCTTTTGTTTAATTTGTGAAAATGCACTATATAAAAGGCTGAAACTAGAATATCTGAACATTCCCTGATCTTAAAAGTGCACATCCTACAATTCCCTAGCCCCTGCAATGCCTCTGCAACACAGACAAGAGTGACAACAGCACTTGGAACATCAGAAAGTGTGATTAGCAGACTGTGGAATTGCTTTGGTTTTTAGAGAATGGAAGAAAAGTCAATCTTCTTTGGTCTGGGCTCCATGACAAACATCTCACCTTGTGGGGTAAGGTTAATTCTGAGAAAGGTCAGGAATAAGCTCAGAAATACAAGGGAGGACCTGGTCAATGACCTGAAGAGAGCTGAAACCTCAGTCTCAAAGATGACAGTAAGTAACATATTGCGCTGTCATGGATTAAAATCCTGCAAAACACACAAGGTTCCCCTGCTCATGCCAGCAAATGTCCAGGTCTGTTTTAAGTTCGATTAAAAAAAAACAACATTTGAATGATCCAGAGGAAACAGAGAAGAAGGTTGTGTGCTCAGATGGTATTTGTTTATGTGGTCAGATGGTGTTTGGAGGAAGGATGTCCCAACCACAAAGCATGGGAATGGACACATTATAATTTGGGGGTGTTTTTCTGCAAAGGGGACCGGACAACTGCACCATATCAAAAGGAGGATGGATGGGTAACTAAGGAGTAGCCAGGGTAACTAAGTGGTTCAATGCTGGCCAGCAAAAGATCTGGAGAGAGTTCTGAAGAAGATTTGTATGTTGGTGTGGGTCAGAATTCCTGCTGCAGTGTGTGCAAACTTGGCCAAGAACTACAGGAAACGTTTGACCTCTGTAATTTCAAACAAAGGTTTCTGTACCAAATATTAAGTTCTGTTTTCTATTGTATCAAATACTTATTTTACACAATAAAATGCAAAGTGATTTTCTGCATTTTTTTTTAAAATAATGTCTCAGTATGTCTACAGTGAGAGTAGTGTACCTACAGTGGTGCTTGAAAGTTTGTGAACCCTTTAGAATTTTCTGTATTTTCGCATAAATATGATTTAAAAGATTATAAGATTTTCACAGAACTCCTAAAATAGATAAAGAGAACCCAGTTAAACAAATGACACAAAAATATTATACTTGGTAATTTATTTATTAAGGAAATTGATCCAATATTGCATATTTATAAGTGGCAAAAGTATGTAAACCTCTAGGATTTGAAGTTAATTTGAAGACGAAATTACTGTCAGGTATTTTCAATCAATGGGATGACAATCAGGTATGAGTGGACAGCCGAAGATAGCCTCGAAGATAGAGCTCTATAGAGAGGGTTGTGCTATCCCAGTGATTTTTGTGGTAGTCTTTACCACCTCCATCTCGGATAAACAGTGGCTGATGACTGCTTACCTCCCTTCTGTAGGCTGCCTCGTCTCTACCAGTGATACGACCTATCACAACGGTAGAGTCAGCAAACTTTCCGGATAATGTTGTTAGGATGGGAGGCGACACAGTCATGGGTGAACAGAGTGTAGAGGATAGGACTGAGGACACAGCCCTGTGGGGTTACCAATTGTGGTAATGCTGGCTGAGGTCCTGTTTCCAGTCTTGACAGACTAAGGCCTGCCAGTCAGAAAGTTCAAGAGCCAGTCACAGAGGGTGGGATGTAGTCCAAGAGATTACAATTTGTGGGTGAGTATGTGAAGGATGACAGTGTTAAAGGCGCAGCTGTAGTCAATAAAGAGTATCCTAATGTAGGAGTCTTTATTTTCCAGGTGAGAGGGAGATATGAAGGGCGGCAGCAATGGCATTTGAGGTGGACCTGTTGGCCCTGTAGGCATATTGCAGGGGGTCTGTAATGTTCAGTATGCTCGAAGCACTTTATAATGATTGGAGTGAGTGCTACTGGCCTGTAGTCATTCAGGTAGTATGAAGGGTTTTTCTTGGACACAGAGACGATGGTGGTGGTCATGGTGGGAATGGTGCATTGTCTGAGGGAAAGGTTGAAGCTTGAAGTAAGAACATCAGCCAGCTCATTATAACATGCTTTGAGGGCCCGGCCTGGAATGTTGTCAGGTCCTGCAGCTTTGTGGGGGTTGATTTTCCTCAGGGCTTTGTTTGTACTCTGTGGGGGTGGTGAGGGACGTGTGTTGAAGTCGTCTGGGAGGCTGTGTGAGAAGCTGATGGCATTATTGGATCTTGACCTAAAATCTGTGATTGCCACATATACCTGGGTAATAATTGAACCCTCGGTCTTCTCTCTATACTGTCTTTTGGCTGATCTCATGGCCTTCAATCTGTACTGCACAGCTTTGAGCTCAGCCTCACCGCCGAATATAAATGCAGTAGAGCATGCTCGTAGCATTTGCAGTATCTCACCGTTTACCCAGGGCTTCTGGTTGGGGAACTTCCTGACTTGAATGGTGGGCACAATGTTCTCAGTGCAGGTTCTAATGTACCCAGTCATACTCAGCATAGTTATCTATGCTCACAGAAGACTCCTCCAGGGTGGCTGCAACTTTAAACAGAGAGTGCTTTCAGCCTCATATCCATAACTGGACCCATCTGCTGACAGGGTTTGACTGTTTGAGTCTTTGCCTGTATGCCAGATACATGAACAAACATTGATATCATCCGTTTCTCGAAAGGGGGGACGGGGTGCGGCCCTAAGTCCACCGTGTATGTTGCTGTAAACATGGTCGAAGTTGTTCTTGCCACGGGTAGGAATGGCTACATGCTGGTGGTATTTAGTCAATACAATCCGTAGATTGCACTGGTTGAAATCACCAGCGACAATGAAAACAGCATCAGGATGAGCAGTCTCTGATGTGCTGATGATGTCATAGACCTTGCTGAGCGCCGCTGTGTTGTTAGCCCGTGGGTGGATGTAAACAGCGGCTAAAAACAGACGTGAATTCCCTTGGTAAATAAAAGGGATGGCATCTCAGCAGTAAAAGCTCCAGATTTGATGAACAGTGCTTATACAGTCTGTACACATTTACACCATGAGCTGTTTACTTACACACACGCGCCTTCCCCCGTTGTTTTACCGGAGGCTGCAGTTGAGTGCAATGAATGAGTCTCTAGCTGAACGTGCAGAGTCCGGGACGTTCTCTGCAAGCCAGGTTTAAGAGAAAATCAGAGCACAGCACTCTCTCACTTCTCTTTGCGATGTAATCCCGGCTTGTAGTTCACCTAACTTGTCCTCCAGAGACCGTACTAGCAAGAGACTGGGTAGCGGTGGTTGGCTAGCGTGAGCTTTTAGTTTAGCATGTAGCCCACCTCTCTTGCATCGTCGTATGCCATGCCAGGCATTTGTCTACTCATCAGGCTGGAAATGTTTAAAAAAAACATCTCTAAAGAGTCTGGACTCCACCAATCCACAATTAGACAGATTGAGTACAAATTAAAAAATTTAAAACTGTCGTTACCCTCCCCAGGAGTGGTCGACCAACAAAGATCACTCCAAGAGCAAGGCGTGTAATAGTCAGCGAGGTAACAAAGGACAGCAGGGTAACTTCTAAGCAATTGATTCCCTAACATTGGCTAATGCTAATGCTTATGAATACACCCTAAACAACAATGGTGTGCATGGCAGGGTTGCAAGGAGAAAGCCACTGCCCTCCAAAAAGAACATTGCTGCTCATCTGCAGTTCGCTAAAGAGCACGTGGACAAGACAGAAGGCTATTGGAAGAATTTATTTGTGGACCGAATATAACTTTTTGGTTTAAATGAAAAGCGTCATGTTTGGAGAAAGGAAAACACTGCATTCCTGCATAAGAATCTTGCCCCATCTGTGAAACATAGTGGTGGTAGTATCGTGGTTTGGGCCTGTTTTGCTGCATCTGGCCCAGGACCTGAGCTGAGTACTTGTGTGAAAATCTAACGTCTTAGGTCACATCTATGCAAAAATATCAAAAATTCTAAAGTTCACAAACTTTCAAGCACCACTGTATGATACAAATTACAGACCTCTCCATTCTTTGTAGGTGGGAAAACTTTAAAAATCGGCAATGTATCAAATACTTATTTTCCTCATTGTGTGTGTGTGTGTGTGTGTGTGTGTGTGTGTGTGTGTGTGTGTGTGTGTGTGTGTGTGTGAAACATATACCATATTTTGTTAGGTAAACTTCTTTTCAGTTGTTAATAAACATTCATTCCATTCATTCCGCCAGCAAAACCGGGAATGGGCAATTTGGAGTGATGTGATTGTGTGTGTAGTTTATTTATTTGTTTTTTGCTTAACGTCGCTATATGTAACTTTACACCATACAAGAGTGTGTGTGTGTTACACACCCAGCAGGTTTCCAGACAGATTGACTGGAAGGATGATAGAGACAGACATCACACATATTATGAGAAGTAGAACGATAAGGTGACGCTGAAAAGACAGATAATGCACAGCATCCATCCCACATCTCTCTCTCACCATGTCTTGACTGTAAACACGTAAAAATATGACTGTGAAAGATTATGTATAAATGACAAGACTCAAATAATGAATGTAAACAAAATACACAAAATGATCCAAATCAGGCAGTCATTTACAGTTATGTAATCAAATTAAACAAAATGCAATACGCAACATCTAAGATGCATGTTAATGCAAACAAACTTACTCCATTGCGATGATGTAGGTAAGCCAAGAACATAATCGCTATTAGAAATAAATACAACATCAGACAGGACATAAGTATGTTGATTTAAGTTGTGATAAAGCAAAGCCATAATAAGACAAACAAACTCACCCTTTCATGCTCCTCAGTGGACAATGATGATGTCATCCGATCATAATGACGTTTAGGAACCTCATTAAACCTGCAAGAAAGTTAAGTATTTACATAAGTTTTATAATTTACAGTGGGTATGGAAAGCATTCAGACCCTTTAAAGTTTCATTTTGCAGCCATTTGCTTTATTTATCATTAATGTACACTCAGCAACCCATCTTGACAGAAGAAACAGCATGTAATTTTTTTTGCAAAGAAAAACTGAAATATGACATGGTCATAAGTATTCAGGCCCTTTGCTGTGACACTAATATTTAACTCACAAGCTGTCCATTTCTTCTTATCCTTCTTGAGATGGTTCTACTCCTTCATGGAGTAGCAATTGAACAAGCAATTGAACAAATTGGACTTGATTAGGAAAGCCACACCTGTTTATATAAGACCTCACAGCTCACAGTGCATGTTAATGCAAATGAGAATCATGAGGTCGAAGGAACTGCCCAAGGAGATCAGAGACAGAATTGTGACCAAATTCTGGCTAAGGTTACAAAAAAAATCTGCAACACTCAAGGTTCCTTAGAGGACAGTGGCCTCCATAATCCTTAAATGGAAGAAGTTTGGGATAGGAAGAATTCCGGCCATCCAGCCAAACTGAGCAATCATGGGAGAGGAGCCTTGGTGAGAGAGGTAAAGAAGAACCCAAACCACTGTGGCTGAGCTCCAGAGATGCAGTAGGGAGAAGTTCCACAAAGTCAACTACCACTGCAGCTCGACAGAATCCTCTCCTCAGTGCAAGACATATGAAAGTTTTTTTTGGTGTTAATTATAAGCTGTATGTGTGGAGAAAACCAGGCACTGTTCATCACCTGCCCTATACAATCCCAACAGTGAAACATGGTGGTGGCAGCATCACGATATGGGGGTATTTTTCAGCTGCAGGAACAGGACGACTGCTTGCAATTGAAGAAAAGATAAACGCTGCCAAGTACAGACATATCCTGGAAGAAAACCTCTTTCAGAGTGCTTAGGACCTTAGACTGGGCCGAAGATTTATCTTTCAATAAAACAATAAGACCTAAACCCAACTGAGCATCTCTGAAAAGCATTCTCAATTGAGCATTTTCTTTCAAGATAGGATTCTGAGTGTACATTAATGAGAAATAAATTGAACTTTTTTTTATCTGAATAAATGGCTGTAATGATACAGTGAAACATTTAAAGGAGTCTGAATACTTTCCATACCCACTGTATATTAAGCAACATTAATTCTAATTACATTTTTCAATGGTCGTTCTCACTCAGTTGTCTCGACACCTTTTAAATCTGATTTATTATAAATTATTTTGACATCTGTGATGTACTACTGTGACTATGGTGGCTATACACACCAAATCCATATGTTTCTAAGCTGGACACATGTAGACATACGTACCCCAATTTTAATGAAGTTGGGACGTTGTGAAAAGCAATAATAAAAACAGAATATGATTATTTGCAAATCCTTTTCAACCCATATTCAACTGAATACACTACAAAGACAAGATATTTAATGTTTAAATGGGCAAACATTTACATTTTTTGTAAATTCAGGTTTTGGTGCAACATATGCTGCCAACAAACATCTTTTTCAGGGTCCCTTGTTTATTTCAACAAGACAATGCCAAACCACATTCTGCATGTGTTACAACATAGTAAAATGGTGTGGGTACTAGACTTGACTGCCTGCAGTCTAGACCTGTCTCCCATTGAAAATGTGTGCCGTATTATAAAATGTAAAATATTACATATGACAGAGACCCCGGACTGTTGAGCAACTGAAGTTGTACATCAAGCAAGCATGAGAAAGAATTCCACCTACAAAGCTTCAACAATGTGTCCTCAGTTCCCAAACGCTTACTGAGTGTTGTTAAAAGGAAAGGTAATGTAGTGATTATTTGCAAAAAAAAAAAACAATAAAGTGTATCAGTTTAAAAAATAAATATTTTGTCTTATCTTATTTTGTAGTGTATTCAATATAACATATGCTGAAAAGGAATGGCAAATCATTGAATTCTGTTTTTATTTGTTTTACACAACTTCCCGACTTCATTGGTGTAAGGGTTGCAATTACTTGTAATTCTTCTGGTCACTTTTCATAACCTAGAGTTAATAGAAATTGCCACTATAAAACTGATTTAACTTTATAAAAAACACAATGTATTCTATTCTCAAAACTTCTGGCCACAACAGTAGGCAATTTTAAATGTATCACTCAAATACAACCCAGACTCTGTAAAGACTATAGTATAAAAGCTTTGATACTTATCTTCAACACTGCTGTTTTAAGTGAAACAATCTATGGATATGCACTTATTATTAGGATATAGAACACCATGGTTATTTCAGACCTTTCAGCATCTGATACTAGTGCTAGTCTTCCATAATCCCATACTTTCTTCCTGATGCAGGAGAACAAGAGGAGCAGGACCTGTACACACAGATAGCAATCGGCAATCAGCCATCAACCCATACTGTACTGAGGTTTCATCCATCCACAAAGTACTTTTCCAGAGGCCTTCTAGAATGTCCATGTGCAATGGTTAGGCAGCAATGTTCTTTTTTTGGTCTGTTCGTTGCAACTATGCCATGCACACTACTGTTGTTCAGTGTTCATCTGATAGTGGACAATTTAACAGAGACCTTTAGTTGCTTAGAAATTACCTGGGTTAAATCTCTCAGACCATTACGTTCCTTGATCTTAGAGTGATCTCTGTTGGTCAACAAATGAACACTGGTCTTAAAATTTACACTTAATCTGTCTGACTGTGGCTTACTGGGATCCAAACGCTCTAAAGATTTTTGTAACATTTTACAGAATAACTTTCTCCAACAACTCTTTTTCTGAGGTCCTCAGAAAACACATGCGCACACACATGCATGCACGTATTTCAGGTGATGGTATCAGGGTGATATAATGCGGTGTCAGAGGAGAAAGCAACAGTGGAGGGAGCGTGATGTCCTCACCTCAATTTGTAAGGACATCAGTTTGAAATGTGCCCCCTAGCTAAATCATGTACCAGGTGTCACCATAACACACCCAAATAATCATATAGTCTATGTATATAGTATAATGATTTGATTCACCTGTGTACATCCTAAAGTCAATATGCTTTATAATACTACTGTACTGGTAAGTTATCCAAAGCAAGCTGCTGCTGAACTTCATGGAGCATTATTTGCTGAATACTTATGTTTTCCCATTTACATTAATAGACAGAGAACTTACTAGGAAGACAATAAAGTCAAGCAGCAAAACGACAGGCACTCCTCCAAAGTTTATACCATTCTGCCCATTGTTCTGGCCGGCAATGAAGCAGCTGTTGTCTGAATGCACAGTGCTATTTTCCACCGTAAGGTTCTCAAACCTTGTTGAGGACATTGCACTGTCTGAAAAAGAGGACAAGAAAAATAATTAGGATCTCATAACTAATATCTTTGGTTTGTCACATCACGGTACCAGAGTACAGTTGTGGCCAAATTTTTTAGGAATCGCACACATTTTGTTTTTTACAAAGTTTGCTCAGTTTTTTTGTCAGCCCTTTTGTCAGATGTTTACATGGCGTGATGAAGTACAATTATAAGCATTACATATGTATTTTTAAAATCTTTTTATTGAGAAATACATCCAGTTAAGGCAAAGACTTATATTTTTTACAGTGGTGACCCTTCTTCTTTAAGACTTGGCATGCTGGATATCAGCTTCTGGGAAAATTCATGAACAATGGCAACCCATTCTTGTCTAATCAGAGCCTGATTGATCGATCACAGTTTCTGGGTTTTTGTTTGTCCACTTTTTGACAACTGACCACAGATTGTCAATGGTATTAAGTTACTTGGAGGTTAAGAAGAAAAATTTTAAAGCACCACTAGCCTTTTAAAGCAACCAGTCTGCTTTTTCTAATCAGCATGACAGTGTGATATTACCTGTCTTGTCCTCATTAACCTTTTAAAACAGAGACAATCTTGCCATTTTGTAGGGATAATTCATAAGTCATTTTTGTAATAAGGGTATTTTCAAGACAGGAATTAAGTTTGCAATTAATTGCAAGTCATTTAATCACTCTTCACAATACTGAGTTAACACAAATTCCCAACATAAAAACAGAAGCAGCAACCTCTGTGAAAACCAAAATGTGTGGCATTCTAAAAAAACTTTTGGCCATGACTGTAACAGAGACAACAACAGGACAACATTAAATGTGCAAGTGTATTAAGTTATTCAGTTTTAAATAAATGAAAAAGACAATCTTAGTCCAGCAAACTGCATTTCACACCTCACAGCTCTTGTGACAGTATTTGAGGTACAATATTCAATCTAATTCACCATGACTAACTCATGTGTGGGTAACCTAAAAGCCTTTTGTGAAGGCGCTGTGAATTTAACCATACTCAGAAGTTAAAACGTGCATGCACACTTATTATACACTTAACAGTAAACTTGTATAAGAATGATGTATAAGAAAAAGAAAACCAGGACGTGTCTTCGGCAGACATTCTATATATATAGTAAGAATGAACTGACGATTTAATTCTACTGCAGAACATCTATATAAATTGTAATCCAAAGTCACCACATTGTACATGTAGCTTATACAATGACATCACATTTTGTCATTGCAAGCGATGACACCAGAGACAGTGCACCAGGTGTATGTACAAAATCACGATTTAGAAGTCTCATACTTGTATATCACTTGACAAACAAGGGGGTCCTGAAAGTGTCAAAGCTTGAGTAATCGGTTTCTGCCACCTTTCATGTTGCTCTAACATGAACGATAGAACAGTAGTGAATGGATTTGAATTACAATGCGACCAGATGACAAAAAAAAAATTTAAAATAATTTTAAGAATTTAATAATGCACTTCCATCATTTTAGCTGAAATATATACAAAATAAGCTGTATTGTTTAGCAAACAGCTGATGAGAAAATGAATGAATAAGTAAATTTAACAAATAAATACAAAATGTCCTAAAGATACCAAATAAATACCAAATATTAAAGAAACAGGCTCATTATCCCCTCTTTTGTGGAGAAATTGAAGACAGCAATTGTCTACAAGTCTACAATGGTTACATCAAGAGTGAACTCAGTGTCAGCACAGTAACTGCAACTCCAACATTTTATGGCACATCGATTTATATCATACACTAAAGCTGTATGGTATTGAAATCAATGGTTGCATTAATTGGTTTAAACGACATGTCCTGTGAATGAAAGCATCTAATACAAACTACAACCCAAAGTTTTGGTGGGTAGCACTGCTACATCACAGCAAGAAGGTCCATGGTTCAAAACCAGAGTGTAGGGGTCTGGGTCCTTTCTGTGTGGAGTTTGCATGTCTTACCCGTGCCTGTGTGGGTTTACTCTGGTTTCCCCCCACAGTCCAAATACATGCGTGTTAGGTTAATTGGTGTCTGTAAACTGGCCCTTAGTGTGGCTGTGTGTGTGCTCTACAATGGATTGGTGGCCCATCCAGGGTTGTTGGGGCCCAGAGTTGCTGAGTTAAACTGAAGATGATGAGATGAGATGGGATGGGATGGATGGATGGATGGATGAATGGATAAAACTTTCATTTTAGTTAACATTAGTATTACTTAACAAAACTTGTTTGCAGAGTACTACATTTTTAAACGCAAAATCCAATCAAACTAATCTTTTTAAACTTTAAAAAACACATTCATAAATATGGGGTTTCACATGCATCCAGACTGACAATGCTTTCATGAAAGACAGCTAGCTTAACCCCAGTACATTACAGTACCCCATTTCAAATTGGCTAAGATGAACATTTAGTGAGTACTAAAATAGTGGTGTGACAACATCCTGCCCAGTTGTGCAAATACATAAAATACATAAACTGTGTGTAACATCAGCTAATATGAGCAAGATGTTTATCTATATTAGAGTAGCTCCCTCCGTCACTTTCACAGATCTTGCATATGAACTAAGTTTTATAAGGACTTGTGCCTTTTGACAGCTTTGATAAAGAACTATGATATAAATTACATTTATATTAAATACTTCTACAGACAATTAATACAGACTATAACAACAGCAAATACTGCAATTACACATCACAGACATTTTTCAAAAAGAGAACTTCACATGAAGTGGAGTGCGCATTATTGTGCACATTATTCTTGATTGGAAGTAATTACATTCCAAAGAGCTTTAAATAGGAAAGTATTTGCATTATGAACAGCAATATAAACATAATTGAAGAAAGGAACAAAACTGTCCATCTGTTTAACACATAGAAATTAATTTTAAAAAACGACAGCAACATATTCTGTCTACTGTTCGTAGCTCACAACTGTCATATTTGGATATTATGCATATGGATGATGTTCAGAAAATCAGACAAAATGGATCGTAATTATTCATTAAATAGTAGAGAGTACTTTGACGAAATTGAGAGAAGTTCGGTATTCCTAGGTCACTTCATAAGTATATTAAGCATGTTTCCTAGGTTTGAATGGGAATTAGAAGGCTTAATGTAAAGATTATTACTTTCCTTTTGGGTCACAGGATCATCATTTCAGCTGTAGAGATTACTTATGATTAGGAGCAAGTTTGGCGTCCCTATGCCATTGTTTAGGTAAGTTAAACCATGTTAAGCTTTTTTCTCACGTTAAGCGTTTTAAACTCTCCCCACTCACGTTGAAGGTCTGCACTTTTCATGAGCTGATTTAATACAGGCAGACCGACAAAAGCTCTAACCATTTTGTGATGGTGCGGAATGTGATCTAAAACTTAAAATTAAAAATCTAAACTGAAATAAACAAAAATGGAATAAACAAAATGAGTCGTTCAGCATCTCTAAAAAGCGACTTTTGATTCCTAAAAGCTGTTGCTTTAACTCGACTACAACATTGTCTTGAAACAGTCTCACGTGACAACGTATAAACATAATCTGTAAACTGTTTTATCTATTATAGCCACGAAACAAACGTTTCCACCTTCCGTACAGCTACTTTTCACACTGAACAAGCCTTGTAAAGTTCTTGCGCTAGTTCGATTGTGTTGTCATTTAAAATGTGACATCAAACAAATCAAACAAACCTCAGTGTGACTCCTTACACCGGACAGGGAGTTTAGATGTTGTTAGCGAGGAGACGCTCAATACTGATGCGCTAAAGTTAACTACAGGAAAACCCAGTTTCGATTTGATATTTGGAGGGGCGTTATCACATGACTGATGTCGTCAACAAAATACCGGAAGAGCTTCTTTGTTGTTTTAGTCATTGATATCTACACTCAGACGTAGATAGAGTAAAAAGACTTCTCATGTGAAAGTACTTATCCAAAAACACATTTGCTGAAGTAAAAGTACTAATCCAAATAATTACTTGAATAAATTAAAATATCTTGAGGAAACACGATCATTTCTCATTACGCAGGTTTAAATGTAAAATTTTGAAGGCAAAAATGCATAAATATCAAAATAATAATTATTATATTATTTATTATTTAATTTAAAATGAATAAACAAATATCAATTTATAGTGTATGAATAAAATAAAATAAAATTAGTGTATTAATATCTGTTTTGCATGCTACAGAAGCTCTTCTTAGTACAACCCCAGGCAAAAAATATTATTAATCACCACTCTTGGAGGAAGATCTTTTTAATTGTATAATTTTGTAGAACAATGTTAGTCACGGAGACATGCCACAGAACATTTTTTTATTCCAACCTTTTTGCATTAAAAAATAATTTTTAAAAATAAGTAAATATAATTGTTGTAGTCAGTCACAATTGTGTTTTTGGATCAAGAACAAATTATGGAATCACTAAATTCTGAGGAAAATATTATGGAATTGCTCAGTAATTTGCAGTTCTAAAACAAACATCTGCATCAGACTAAATCTGCCAACTGGTCATCAGTTAAAAAAAGAACGCTCACACGTTAAAGAGCTATTGTGCAAAGTGGATTAACATGAATCAAGGCTCCAACACGAGAGATGTCAGTAGAAACAAATGAGATAATTATAAAACTTATTCAAGAAGGAAAATCATCACAGAATGTTGCAAAAGATGTTGGTTGTTCCCAGTCAGCTGTGTCTAAAATCTGGACCAAGAAGAAAACATCAACAAGTAAAGATAGAAAACTTAAAGCAATATGTGTTTAAAGCAGAAAATGCACAACAAAACAAATGAGAAACAAGTGGGTGGAAATGGGACTCAATGTCTGTAATTGAACTAAAAGAAATGGGATTTGGATACAGGAAAGCCAAACGAAAGGCATCATTAACACATAAACAGAAAAGAACAAGGTTACAGTGGGCTAAAGTGAAGCAATCATGGGCTGTGCATGACTGGAGGAAACTAATCAGTGATGAATTTTGAAATTTGGCATGGTGATGATGCTGGAATGTTTGTTTGGTGCAGGTCCAATGAAATTTATAAAGGTGACTGCCAGAAGAAAACATGCAAATTACCACAGTCGTTGATGGTATGGGGCTGCATGTCAGGTAAAAGCACGGGGGAGATGAAAGTCATCACATCTTCAATAAATGCCAAAGTTAACATTGGAATTTTGAACTCTTTTCTTATTCCAGCAGCTAAAAGAATGTTTGGCGATGACTTAATTTTTCAGAATGATAATGCATCTTTCCATAGGGCAAAGAACATGAAAACATTCCTTCAAGAAAGACATATCATATAATCATAATCATATAGTCAATGGGATGGCTTGCAAATAGTCCAGATCTCAATCCAGTTGTAAATCTCTGGTAGAAATTGAAGAAAATAATCAATGACAAGACTTCAACCTGCAAAGCTGATTTGGCAACAGCAATAACAGACAGTTGGAGATGGACTGATGAAGAATACTGTTTGTCATTAGTTAAGTTAAGCTATAAAACACAGAGGTGGTGCAACAAAGTACTAATGGTGCAGTGTTTTTTCATGATATTTTTTTATCCCTCTACCTGATCTAAAAACACAATTGTGACTGACTACAGCAATTATATTTATTTCTTTTTTTATTGTTTTCTTAATGCCATATGGTTGGAATTTCAGTATGGGGTTGTTGTTGCTCAAAAATCTCAATATACTTTTGTGCATTAATGCTGCCACTGCAGAAGTGTACATGATCTTTGTCAAAGGCACTGACAAAGCCCCACACCATGATGGCTGGCTTTTGGACTTGCTGATAAAGGTATAGATGGTTTGCAAAGTAATCCCTTGCTCATGTAGTTATATCAGATACTGTTAAATGGCAGTTCTTGATGCAGTGCTGTCTGAGAGACTAAAGATGACAGGTATTCAGCTTAAGCTTGGGCCCTTGGCCTTTATGCACTGTAATTCCGCCAGATTTATTTAATTGTTTAATAATATTGTAAACTGTATTGGTAGAAATATGTAAATTCTTTTAAATCTTCATTTGAGGTAAATTGTTTTTAAACATCATAATAATTTTCTCAGGGATTTGTTGAAAAACAAGTGATCCTCTGACAATATTTGCTCATCAAAGGTTTTGTACAATCACCTGTTGACATCACCTGTTTGAAATCACATAATTATCTAGTTTTATTGATTTCTTGATAGCTCTAAACTCTCCTTCCAACTTTTCTGTAATGTGTTTGAATGCCTGTTATGCTGGAATCGATGATTATTAACAATTGAAATGAAGTTTGCAAATAAACCATGAAATATATTCATACTGTTTACAATCAAATAAAAGCCAAATTAAATAATGTAAGGAACACTGTCTGGTTTTCTTTAATATTCATTTTCCATACTGTCCTAATTTTCTTTCTTATTTGGTGTTGTAGTTATCGTGGTGTGTTTTATGATTGCTGCATTATTTGTTTATTTGTATCTTATACTGTATGAATAAAGCATGTTTCTATTAAGACCTTAGGTTCTTGTTATTGTGTGTATTTCTCTGTTGTACTGTATTAGCTGTGTTTTTTGAGCGGCAAAGTGGCTCGATGGGTACCTGACAGGGTCCTTTCTGTATGTCTGTTGTAGTTTTCCTCCCACCTTATTTGGTAACACGTTCTTTTCATGGCATGTTTAATACATTATACTGAGATAAATGCACAACATTATCAATTATGAGCGCTGCAGCTGTGCTCTAGTACAGTATGGCTGTACTAATTGCAATTTTTCAATTGGATTTTTAGTCAATACATATAGCTTTGCAATCTACAGTATAAAACATGGATGTTTTGGGATAGTAGAATGAAAGGTATAGTAGAAAGAATGGTAAAGGGAATGAGGGAAAATATGCAGCAACACCCATCATAACAAACAACCAGAGGAATACACAAATACAATTTACTTCCCGCGTCCAAACCCCACAGCAAAAGCAAATATTCAGGGAGAGAATGGGTATAAGTCAGTACCAGAATCACCATAAGTGACATGACCAAGGTCATGTTGAGCTTGGGCACCTCCTAGAATCGGGTCTGCCATGAACCCCAACCCTATCCCCAGAGCCACCCATAGCTAGTCCCAGCCAGTAAGGGTCAGACACTTGCACCTGGGTACAATGCCTATGGGTGAGCTTGTAGAACAGTAAGTACACCATAAGCCCAATGAGTGACATAAAGAGAAAAGTTCAGAAAGTAGAAAACTCACAGGCAGATCTTAAAGAGGAAGTGGGGAATAAAACATTAAAGAGGAAGTTGGGATAAAGAAAACAAACAAGAGGATTTAACTAAAAAGTGTGAAACCGATGATCTTCTAACAATAGAGACAGTTGTAAACATTTATGTTACATTTATGTGACATAATACACATCCACAAATAGGTGTTGTAAAGATCACAAATTGATAGATACCTGGGATAGATACCTTACCTAGTCTCAAAGCTCCTAGCAAAAAGTTTTCGTTTATATTCAGAAGCAATCTAAAAGCAACTTTGAGCAAGTAGAACACAAAAACTTTTATCTCGACGACAAGGACGGGCTGACCTAGTTGCTAATATGATGCATTCTTTTGAAGACTGTGATTGGTCATCACCAACTCTCATTTGCTTTGTTTCTCTCACAACCAAAATCTCATTTTTAATTAGGGCTATACTGTATAGCATATTATAAGCATTTGAAGTAACAGGCATATGCTGTTTCTGTATGTTTCACAATAATCACACACGTTTATTTGCTTTAATTTATTTACCATGCTGGTAATTTTTGTAGCATACATTATCTGTTGGATATGTAGCGACGGGAGAAGGAGGACCCAATAATGCAGAGACAAAAGCAGTAGAAGCCGTCAGAGGCCAAAGAGACGGCTCCATACCGTACTGCCTAAGGCTAAAAAAGCAGACAAATAATTAACCCAGGCTAGTGGCTGCTAAGAGCAGGGCACGAGCATGATACGTTTGGCACCAAAATAGCGGCGAGTAGAAGTCATAACTCAAAATGCCGGTCAAGCACGCCGGCGGGGCAGGGCATAAAAACGAATCAAAAAACTAAAGGCGTATACGGGGACGTACAGCAACACAGCCCAAAAAATCACAAAGGCGGCAAGCGATAAATACATGTGTGCACAGAAAAATCTCAATTGCTGAGGACAGCGATCTGCAAAAGTTTCAACGCGAGCTCGGAACGCACCCCAAACGCGACCGAGGGATCGTGAAGAGCACTTCAAACACTTCACCACCAGGACAGAAAAAAGACGGAGCCCATGGCAAAGCAAGGAGAGTCGTGTCTGTCCCTATACCTCAAAGGGATTCCCCTTCTAAACATCCATCAACTTTAAACGTCTCGAGATGTCACCACCTGACTTTGAAAAGCAACTTGTGTCGTGCTGCAGATCTCGCGAATAAGTTCAGAATCCAGGATCTGTTGTATGGGGGCTCAAGAGTGCTCCTCAGGGCCATGGCGCTCCTACGCTTCGAGGTATTGGGTGCTAACATGCACTCTTATCCTGTCGAGAAGGCAATGAACCGTAAATGCTGGGGCTCCCTGGATATTACAAGGAGCGTGTGGCCATGAGGGGTCGGCATCTCCACCGCATGCAAATGGGCGGAGTTGGGAGACATGAAAGGTGGGATGGACTCCCAACCTAGCTGGTTACTCCAGCCTGCATGTCACCAGGTTGATGCGTCTGATCACCTTAAAAGGGCTTATGTATCTGAGGGCCAGTTTGTGACTGGTGCCTTTGATAGGAAGGTCCCTGGTTAGAGCTGAACGATTAATCGTTTTTTAATTGAAATCGCGATTTGAATGGACGTGATTTTCCAATCGCAGAAGCTGCGATTTGAATTAGCCAATAGACTGCAAGTATCACCAGGGAAAATTCCACCTCCACCGTGTGAACTGCCTGTTGATGATATCCGGCAAAAGCTATTAACTTTAACAAGAAAGCTAAAAGCAGGCAGCACTGTACTCCACGCAGTGTTGGCAACTTAGCGACTTTGTTGCCCTATATAGTGACTTGTTAGACCCCTCTAGCGACAGATCTAGCGACTTTTTCTGGTGTTGTTGCAGACTTTTGTGGAGACGGACGTGAACAGCGTTTTTTCCCGTGAGCCTGTCTCCTGTCCCAAAGCACTCACTACTCTCACAGTACATTATCTGCAGGAGCAGCAGATCCACACCACTCTGCTTCCACACTACAAATGAATAGCGCATGCTGAAAACCAAAGCTATTGCTGATTCCTCCCTGGCTTTCAGGTCTGAAAGCGCATTAAGGTCATGTTATTTTAGCCTATTGATGACCTATTTCAAAGACAAAAAATAAATAACAAACCAAGAATCAATGCACGAATTTTTATTTTAGTTCTAAACATGTTTGGGGTGTTTTTTTGTACTTACTTTTTGTCTCTCCCACGAAGTTATTCCTCTATTAAACGCAAATGGACCCCTATGCAAATTAGGCGATGGCATCATTTAGCGACTTCTAGCAACTTTTAGGTAAACCTATAGCGACTTTCCTTACTGAGGATTTGGCAACAGTATGTGAGATAACAGGCACTATGATGCCAACTTCCCTCCCGCACATACTTTAAGCCAAGTCGCTGTACGATACAGGTAGGAACAAAGTTCAAACAGAGCTGAGAAACGTGAAGTACTACGTGACAATGACAGATATGTGGTCTTGTGCTCATATAGGACAGAACATCGCTAATAGATTAAAAGACGTATTGACTTACTGGTGATTAAATGAAGAGGGGCAAGTGTTCACAACCACAGATAACACCTCAAACATGGCAGACGCAGACAAAATAAACGACTGGACCAGGCTACAATGTTTTGGCCACAGATTCCATCTTGTGATCGCTAAGTGTCACATTAAATGATACTGAACATGGTGTCAACATTCTTTTTTTCTCTCTCTCCCTCTATCTCTGCATTGAACGTGATGTAACATTTTCTTTTTTTCTCTCGAACATGGTCTCACATTCTCTTTCTCTGTTTTCACATTATGCTAGGTTCCTCATTTTTTTTTAACAACAATCTCTATACATATCTGTACAGAAATATGCTGTGACACTTTCATAGTTAAATGTGGTGTATATATACTGTAGATGGATAGATTTTTTCTGATTTGCTTTTTTCCTTCACAGAAATAATTAAAGTATTAAGAACAGATAACACTTTGTTTTTGTTACGTATTACATTCTAGCATTTTTTATATACATTTTAAACGACTCGCAAAATCGCAACTGAAATCGCAATCACAATATTCTGTGGAAAAAACGCAATTAGATATTTTACCCAAATCGTGCAGCCCTATCCCTGGTAGACAACAGCACTCTTTGGCCCTGACGGAACGTAACGGCCAGTTGACACCTGCGGTCGGCATTGTGCTTCATGATGCGCTGGAAGGTCTTGAGCACCTCCATAGCCTTCTGCCAGGCAATGTGGCAACGGCAATCGTGATGTCAGACTGTGATGAAGTCGTAAGCCACAATCATACACCTTGTGGAATTGTGCATGGTCAGCCTAATTTTTCTGAAGATTTTATGGCATTTTACCCCCATAGTGTCAGACAGTGGGAACTGCTACCACCTGTTCCTGTACAGTGAAAGAGGGTACCCAAACTGAGCATTGAATGGTGACATATCATGAGCCGAATGCTGCAGGGTGTTGGGGGGGGCCACGCCAGCTTGTCCGCCCAGGAGCCTGGGTTACCTGCAGTCAGGCACCTGAGCATCTTGCCCAGATCCTGGATGACCCTCTCCGATTGGCCATTGGACTCTGGGTGGTACCTAGAGTACAGGCTTGCCGTTGCCCCAATCAGACTGTAGAACGCCCTCCAGCACTGGCTGATGAACTGCGGACCCCGGTTGGAAACAATATCCGAGGGGATCCCATGTGATCTAATGACATGTTGCAGTATCGCCTGAGCAGTCTCCATAGCTGATGGAAGCTTAGGCATGAGGATAAAGATGGCGCTCTTGATTAAACAGTCCACCAGCACTACCGTGAATCCCTTGGACCTGGGCAAACCTATTATAAAGTCTACAGCCAGGTGAGACTATGGTCGAGAAGGCACAGGGAGCATGTGGAGTAGTCCTTGGGGATGCTCCCGGATGCCCTTGTTGTAGTGCATACAGCGCACAAACTCTCTGACCTCCTCTATCCTCGGCCACCAAAAATGCCTCTGCAAAGGCTTCAGGGTCTTGGTTACGACTGGATAGGCTGTGAGCGGAAAAAATGGGTCCATCAGGGCACCTCACTGTGCACTGCTGAGGGAGCATACAGGCGGCCTGGTGCACCATTACCTGGGTCAGGCTCGCGCATTTGAGTGCTAGGACTTGGTTGGGGGGTTGATAGGCTCGGGGTCACGGCTCTCCCCGCTGGGATCCCAGAGGCAAGACAGTGAATCAGGCTTGACATTTGACAAGTTTGTATGGTTCATCCAGACAAGGAATGGATGTTAGGCCCCCTCCAACCAATGATGCCACTCATACAGTGCAAGTTTTATTGCTAGGAGCTCTGCCGGGGTGAGACGGTAGGAGAAAAAGGCACAGGGGTGTACCTTCTTGTCAGGCTTTATCCTCTGAAATCAGAACCCTAATCGGTCTCCGCTTTGCTATGGGAGTGATAAAAATGCCAAGAGTCTCCATGCACTGGGAAGCTGAAATGGAAACTGGTATTTTTCAAAAGACAGTTCCCCGTAACAGATTCTTCCAGCTCCGGTCACATTTGCATTTGGTCAACAATTTGGAGTAGACATCTGAGAACAATTATGTGTTTTTAAAGGTATGTCCTCTCTATGATGCCGTACGCAGTAGTTATAGCTTCCACTAGAGGAGAACCTTTGTGTTGATGAACAAATGGTGCCATTTTGCGGAACTCAAATACAAGCCACACTCATGGGAAGTAAAAATATACTTCCTGTTTGGGAAACTTGGCACGACCTACGACTTCTTGTTGCACCAAGGCACTATAATGAATGGATCACAACAGCACATGAAGCATCTGGGACATGGAGCTGGAGTGGTGTACCATCCTAGCCAGTGAATCACTAAGTCCAACCACAAATTGTATTTTAACATATATTTCACAGCATACAATGTTCTAAAGCTGCTGGCTGAGAGGAAAATTCATGCTGCTTGGACAGCAAGCGTCTCTCACTTTGCCAAGCCTGATCTACAAAAGAGATGACCAAACACTTCTAGGAAGCTGTGATGAAGTCGTAAGCCATGACACAATCATACACCTTGTGGAATTGTGCTTGGAAATGCAAATGTAAATGTTATATACAGTGGGTATGGAAAGTATTCAGGCCCCCATTAAATGTTTCACTTTTTGTTTCATTGCAGCAATTTGCTAAAATAAAAAAGGTCATTTTATTTCTCATTAATGTACACTCAGCATACCATGTTGACGGAAAAAACAGCATGTAGAATTTTTTGTACATTTATTAAAAAAGAAAATTTGAAATATCACACGGTCATACGTATTGAGACGCTGTGACACTCTCGTTTAACTCAGAAGCTGTCCATTTCTTCTTATCCTTCTTGAGATGGTTCTACTCCTTCATTGGAGTCCAGCTGTGTTTAATTGAACTGATTGGAATTGATTATGAAAGGCACCTGTCTATATAAGACCTCAGTTCACAGTGCATGTCAATGCAAATGAAAATCATGAGATCGAAGGAACTGCCCAAGGAGCTCAGCTCAGCTCAGCATTGTGGCACAAATCTGGCCAAGGTTCCAAAAAAATTCTGCAGCACTCAAGGTTCCTAAGACCATAATCCTTAAATGGAAGAAATTTGGGATGACCAGAACTCTTCCTAGACCTGGCCGTCCAGCCAAACTGAGCAATCGTGGCATAAGAGCCACCCAAGAACCCAAAGATCACTGTGGCTGAGCTCCAGAGATGAAGTAGGGAGATGGGAGAAAGTGACACAAAGTCAACTATCACTGCAGCCCTCCACCAGTCAGGGCTTTACGGAAAAGTGGCCCAACGAAGCTGAAAGCCCATATAGAGTTTGCCAAAAAACACATGAAAGACTCCCAGACTATGAGAAATAAGATTCTCTGCTCTGATGAGACGAAGATTGAACTTTTTGGTGTTAATTCTAGGCTGTATGTGTGGAGAAAACCAGGTACTGATCTACTGATCATCACCTGCCCTATACAATCCCAGCAGTGAAACATGGTGGTGGCAGCATCATGCTATGGTGGTGTGTTTCAGCTGTAGGGACAAGATGACAGATTGCAATTGAAGGAAAAATTAATGCGGACAAGTACAGACATATCCTGGAAGAAAACCTCTTTCAGAGTGCTCAGGACCTCAGTTTTGGCAGAAGGTTCACCTTCCAACAATGACCCTAAGCACACAGCTAAAATAAAAAAGGAGTAGCTTCAAAACAACTCTGTGACCATTCTCGACTGACCCAGCCAGAGCCCTGACCTAAACCCAATTGAGCATCTCTGGAGAGTGTTAGGGTCCTTACCTTTCGCCCCGGAACGTTCCGCTGTCCTCGCCAATTGCCGTTACAGAGCAATCGGTGAGGTGATTTAAAAATGGTCTTTCATTTACGAACTGATTACGAACAGCTGCTTCTCTGGACTTTTTAAGTGCGGGTTCTAGCGCTGTCTGTTGCCAGGTCATCTGATTCCATTCGTGGACCTGACCACCGGTGCGCACGCACATCATCCCGCACTGAATGTTCGCTCCGTCAGTATGGTCAGCTGGTCTCGGGGCAAATAGTGCTGAAGGATGTGTATGGGGGAAATCCCCGAGGTAGATAGATTGAGGGTTTCCCATTCCGTACTTGCTCGCTCCCACTTGAGCTTGACGCTCCGATTGAGATATGCCCCAGCTTGGTTTCTCTGTGCGCTCCTCGCACGTTTGGACTCACGCTCGTCCTCGGCACCCTTCGAGCCTCACTCTAGCTGGCAGCCCGCTCTAAATGAGACGTGCCCAGGCTAGAGTCTCGCCACCCGACTGTGCTCTTGACGAGCCGCATCCCAGTGTGGCTATCACGTGCTGTACGGTCTCACTCCATGACCATGTAATATTTTAATTTTTCTTTTAAAATAGACAAAAAATTTGCAAAATTTACTACATGTCTGTTTTTTCTCTCAGGATAGGATGCTGAGTGTACTTTAATGAGAAATAAAATGAACTTTTGCGATTTTAGCAGTGATAGAGTGATCAATTTAAAGTGGTCTGAATACTTTCCGTACTGGATCATGGACCAAAAAATAAATGACCAAGTATAATTTATGTAATTTGGTTAAATCTGTTTTATCTAGTTTAGAGGACTTGTGTGATAATTTGATAGTATTTTAAGTCATATTTAAGCATAAAATTTAACAAATTTAAATTAAAATTTAAAAAATTGCATAGGTCATTTGACCTATGGTGATTTCACAGCATGTGACTTGTCCCACACACTGGTCCCACACACCCCAGTTGTCAAATAGACCTGGGTAATTCAGAGGGTCTCAACATTTCTGAGATTATAATACATGATAGAGATGAATGATACAGCTACCCTATTTATGAACAAAAAGGGTACTCTGGCCTACAACTCAAACCATTTGTTGACACTACTACTAAAGACTACTAAAGCTCACGTCATAAAATATAGGTATCAGGATTGCACCAGTTAAAATAAAAATCATTCCATGCAACAAAAACACGGCATGGAGAAATACTACTGCAGGTCGACTCCAAAACAAATAATCCAGGAAGGCTGAGTGCAGATGGTGTAAAACCAAGTTTACATAGAGATGTACAAAGATTAGCTATTGTTTATAATACAGGACTATACAAATACTTTTGTTCACCACCACCTTTAACAAGAACTAACAACAGCTGAATTGGTTCTGTAATTGGTTGGTAATGTTATTTATTAAAAAAGAAAAACCTGGATGCAACTTTACTTGATAATTACATTCCCATTCAAATGTAACTTTTATTTGGAAATAAAAATATAAACATAGGCACAAGTCGACTGACTACCTTTACAACAGATATTAGTCAGGAATAGAACCCAATGACAGACTGTCCTTGTAAAAGGTTATAAATCAATAATATCGATTTAAATACAGATTCTGGTAGAACATATATTCTACTACCACTAGTATATCTCAGTGCATTCTTTGATACCATTGACTGTAAAATTCTCTTGGACAGGCTTAAAACTGATTTGGTCCCTCAGGAAGAATTAAAACATTTTTTATATCTTATCTACAGAAACTACTTTGACATTATATACTACTTTATTATATACTACTTGACTATTATATAATACTTTGTATTATATAATACATTAAGATGTCCTTGACATGGGGTGACATGGGCAATGCAGAAGACACATATATTGATTGTTTCCTCTCTGAAAATGACCTTCCTTAACCAGATTGCAAACCAGATGTGCAAGAACCACTTACATAAATAGGAAAAATATACAGAATAAATAAATAAACAAATAAATAAATAATGCTAAAACAGATATAACTAGGATTATCATGTCTCGAACTCAAATTATCGATCTGGTAACGAATACCTTGTTTCTTGCAGTAGTAGTATTGCTGTGGTGTATTTGAGGACATTGTCATGCTGGAAGACCCAGCCACTTTCCATCTTCAAACACTCACTGATGTAAAGAGGTTTTTGCTTAAAATCACGATACATGGCCCCCGTTCATTCTTCCCTTAACACGGATCAGTTGAACATATCTGAAAAAGTCATGTTTTTCTAAATTAGAACTGTCTGACGTGTTGTAAAGTGTCCAGGACATTTTCAATATATTTTCCAATATGCAGTAATACCCTTGCTGCACCAGTGTTTAAATCTGCTATCAATTTTTGCAGGAATAAATCCTGTGTCATATGCTGGCCAGCGTAATATTTTTTTCACAATTTTCAGTCGTCTTATCTTTATGTCCCTTAAGCCAGATACTCAGTGGTACTTTAATTCAGACACTTTATTTAAAAGCAATTTTAATGACAATTTATCCCCAAAGACTGAAGGAAGAGGAACATAGACTTCTGCTTGGTCTATCTCTTTCCACCTGATATCGCATGTTGGGTCACACCATGCGATCATAACTCTCAGCTGTGTGGATTTGTAATAAATTTCCAAAGAGGGAGGAGCCATGTCACCATCATTTCTAGATATTTGGAATGTTTCAAACTTTATTCTTAGTTTCTGACTTCCCCAAATAAAATTTTGCATAATTCTGTTCTGTTTAATTGTCTGGGGGCCACTTCAACCGGCAATGTTGCCGGAATGGAATGGAGTCGTTTAGGTAGCACAGTAATTTTTATTGATTCAATCCTGTTGTGCATATTCATTGTCAGTAGCAGCCATCGATTTAGATCTGCCTTATTATTAGTCGTGAGGAGAATGTAGTAATGTTTATAAATGTACCAGTGATTTAAATATTTTGGTATTTGGACTTTAAAAGTTTTAAGGTGTTTTTATTTGGTTAATTAAATGTAAGGATTTGTGTTTTATGAAGGTTTAATTTGTAACCGGAATATAAACCAAACATGTAATAAGTAAAGATATTAGTGCTGACAAGCTACTATCAGGTTTAGTAAGGGTCACCAAAACATCATTTGCGTGTAAACAAACCTTGTGCACTGAGCCATATATGGTGACACCCACAACAGCCTTACATCTCTTACAACCTGTGCCAGTGGCTCAGTAAATAAGGTGAACAGAGAAGGGCCCTGTCAGCAGGGGTGTTTAAGGAAGAACAGGTCTAACAGGTCCCCGTTTACTGTTATCCTTGCCTTAGGTGAATTATACAAGGACTTAAGACACCTGATTACACAATGTGACAATTTTTAAAAATTGTTTCCAGTTGTTAAGTGTGTTTTCCTAATTGTTTGTGCCTTAAATTAATAGAAAAAAGTTATTATTCCCTGTAAACATTTCCCTGCTTTTGTGGTCAGCACAATGATATTTTGAAATTGATCTATTTTAATTATATTCGCAATATTTCAAGTGACTTCAAGAAGCACCTGGAATTGTGAGAAGTATCAAGAAGTTTCTAGAACTGTCCAGAATTATCCAGAACTTTCTGGGACTGTACAGAATTGTTCGTAGCTGTATAAATACAGTTATATAGGGTCACTACATCCCTTCCTGAGATATGGAGAGAGGAGATCTAATTGATTGGGATTGCATATTAAGTGGGCAACGGCCATCACAGACAAAGGGGGATTGACCTAGACAGACAGGTGTGAATTCAATATCTATTCAGATT
>JAUZST010000915.1:43719-85221 GCA_034779995.1 Parotocinclus haroldoi
GGCGTGAGATCAACTTCTGTAAGAAAACTGGGGTGAAGATTTTGGGCATCGTGGAGAACATGAGCGGCTTCGTCTGTCCACACTGCTCTGTAAGATACACACACACACACACACACACACACACACACTGACGGTTAATGAGTTTTCTCTCTAACGTGTGTGTGTGTGTGTGTGCAGGAGTGTAGCAGTATCTTCTCCTCAGGAGGAGGACAGGACCTGGCTCAGCTCACAGACTCCGTCTTTCTGGGTGAGGAAACGTTTTCGTTTTTTAAATCCACCCCATTTACCAAACCGTCACGTCGTTATTTGTGTGCAGGTTCCGTACCGCTGGACCCCCTCCTGAGCGCGAGCGTTGAGAAGGGCCAGGATTTCCTACAGGCGTTTCCAGAGAGCGCCACCTACAGCGCCATCAGAGCCATCGCAGACAGAGTTCTGAGCCGCCTGCAGGACTGAGGCAGAGCCCGAGTGTGTGTGTGTGTGTGTGTGTGTGTGCGCGTGTGCGTGTGCGTGTGTCTCAGTGTATCAGAGGAGAACTGAAAATATTTTCAATAAAGACGATGGATAAATAAACCTCACTCTGTCTCTAATGTAAGATTACAGAAGAAAAGCTTCAGCTCTGATTCCACCCTGAACCCTAAAACCAACCCTCTAACCCTCAACCAACACCTAACTCCGCCCTAAAGAAACTTTACTAAATTAATGTACTTCTTTATTAAATACTATTATAAAAGATGAACACTAAACGAATCTGTAAATAAAGTCCCATATTAAATTAAAATCCCGTATTACCTTTTGAGAGCGAGAAAGCAAGAATGGACTGAATTCCCCACAGTCGCACTGCATGCTGGGATTTGTAGTCACAAACATAGACTGTCCGTCATTACGCTTTGTTTACATTTATGTTGTTTATCCAGTATCTTTTATCCAGAGCGGCTTCCAACTCACACACTCTTACAATTCAAGCACTGGTGGATTAACGACCTTACTGTACCGTAACCGCTAGGCTACCACAGTTTGAGGTGCATCATGCATGTAAACGCACCTAGTTTTTATTGATTTTTATTTATATATATATATATATATATTTATATATATATATATATATATATTTTTTTTTTTTTTTTTTTTTTATTAATTTTTTTTTCCCGATCATAGGCTAAAGACATATACCACTTTAATTGATTGCTGTTATTAGTAATGTTCTGTAGTTTGTACATTACCATTTATCCAATTAAAACATATAGATTTTTTGTAATTTTACAGGGTATCTACAGCTGCATCCATGGTGTTCAGATTGAGGAGAATAAATCAGGCCTCAACTCCCCATCTGCCACTATGAACATGAACATGAACAACACGCACTCTAACATCCTTCGTCTGTTGCGCACAGCCAAGAACATGACCGCAGTGCCCGGAGTCAATGGCTCTCCCCACAGTGCTTTGGACTATGGCCACCGTGAGTCGGCTGTCTATGACATCAGCGAACATCGGCGCAGCCTGGCTGGCCATTCTGACTGCAAGCCCCCACCTCCATACTTGCCCGAAGACAATATGTTTAGCGACTATGTGAGTGATGTGGAGAGGACTTTTGGGAATTTGCACCTGAAGGACAGTAACCTCTACCAGGATCATTATCTGCACCACCATGGGGGCACGGGTTCCGGACTGGCTTTGGGTATGTCGGGTCCCTTGCCTAACCGACCTCGTAGCTTAGGCAGTGCCAGCTCATTGGAGGGGGGGATGTACGATTGTGACAGTTTAGGGGGAGGGGTAGCACCCATCTTCACCACTCAGCCCCGACAGTCACTGACACACAGGAACAGGGAAAAGTTTGACCTAATTGCAGGCCATCCCACCCAGTCAAGCTTCAAGTCTGGCCTGCCTGATCTTTATGGGAAGTTTTCCTTCAAGGGTGGGGCATCCAGTTCAGGGTTTATAGCAGGACATGACAGATACTGTGGGGGTGGAGGGGCAGGATCAGGAGGGGACGACGGGAATATTCGTTCAGATGTGTCCGATATTTCCACTCACACCGTGACATACGGCAATCTTGAAGGAAATGCCAAGCGACGCAAGCAGTACAGGGACAGCCTGAAGAAAAGGCCAGCATCTGCCAAGTCACGCCGGGAGCAGGATGAAATTGAACTGGGTTTCCGGAGGCGCACACATCACACCATTCACCACCACCACCATCATCATCCAGTTACACAAGGGCACCGTTCAGCTACTCCACCCGTGGAACGTAAAAGCCAGAGAGGGGGCAACTGCTCTTCGTACATGTTTCGAGACAAAGACAATCTAAGGGACTTCTATGTGGACCAGTTCCGATCCAAGGAAGGGACATCCCAGTGGGAGCATATGGATTTAAGTGATGCTCCAGCAATGGGTGGAGGGGGAATGGGTGGGGTCAACAGTGGTGGTGGTGGGGGAGCGTGCACTAGCTTGGTTCCTGTGGACGATTTCTTGAAAGGTAAATCCAAGAAGACAGAGTGTAAGGGTGGAGTGGGAGGATCTCCTGGGCAGCAGGGCCATGCATGCTGGGAAAAGAATATTGGAGGGGTGGGGGGGTTAGCTGGCGGGGATTGGGAATGCCGTAACTGCCATGGTGGTGGCAACAAGCCTATCTGTATGCATGGGGGAGGAGGGGGTGTTGTGGGATCAAGTGGAGGAGGTGGAGGCAGTGGTCAAACCTCCAGCCGCCCAAGCTCAGCCTCCTGCAAGCGTTGTGATTCGTGCAAAAAGCCAGGCAACTTGTATGACATCAGTGAGGACAACCACCTCCTCCTGGATCAGACAGGGAGCAAGTTTCCCTTGGAGAGTGGGAAGGGAGGTGGAGGGGCTCAAACCCAAGTACAGAGGCGCAAGTTTGGCCCAGGAGGCAGGGTTTTGCGGAGGCAGCATTCTTATGACACATTTGTAGACCTGCAGAAAGAAGGCTCAGGCAGGATGGGGGGCTCAGGGGGATTTGGAGGTGGTGGAGGAGCATCCATGCTCCCTCAACCGCGGAGTGTGAGCTTGAAAGACAAAGATCGCTACATGGAAGGTCCCAGCCCCTATGCCCAAATGTTCGAGCGGTACATGGGAGGGGAGCGGGAGACTACATTTTTTGGGGCCGAGGAGCGGAGTAAGGGAGGGGGCTCATCTTTTAGCTTGTTCCGTGGGGGTGAGGATGGGTTGCATCGTCGTTCAATAGGTGAGAGGGACATGAGAGACAGGGATAGAAGCATGATGGGAGGAGGAGGTATGGGAGGTGCCCGAGGGGTTGGGACTTACTCCTTGTCTAAATCTCTCTACCCAGATAAGGTGAACCAGAACCCATTCATCCCAACCTTCGGCGATGACCAGTGCCTATTACATGGCGCCAAATCATACTACATCAAAAAGCAGCAGGCACAGCCGCAGCAGCAACAGGCACAACAGCAGCAACAGCTCCTCAACAACAACCGGGCTGACTTCCGAGGCTCCATGGGGGTGACTTCTTATTTGCCGGCCTCTGCCTCTGCCGGGGTTTTGTCCAACGTTGGACCTCGTTTTCCCAAGGAGATGTGCATGGGTGGGCAACTCAGCAACCACCATGGAGGGGCAGTGGGCAACAACAAGTTGCTATCAGCAAGAGATGGGATAGGGATGGGGCAAGGACAGAGACCATTTAATGGTTCCAGTAATGGACATGTATATGAGAAGCTTTCCAGCATTGAATCTGATGTCTGATGTTCAAGGCAAAGATGGAGAGAATGAGGACTGAAAAGCTACAAACAAGAAGGCTGCATATTAAGGTAATAACCCAACATACAGTGTCTACTTTGCAGCTTCACATTCAAAACCAAGAAAGGAAGCAAGAGACACTGATTTGTGCTGGATACAGTTGGACAGGGTGCTGCTGGAGCACTGTAAATAGAGAACAGGGAACAGGAGACTAGAGAGTGATGACCTCAGCATCTCCCTCTATTTTATCCTATCCAGTTTTTCTTATCCCGTCTATTTTTCTGCTCCTTATACCAAAACCAGAGTATGGTCCAGCTTAAATACACAGACAAGGTGCAGTCATGAAGGGAATTCGCATACTTTCTTGAAACAACAGGGTAAACCTTACAATAATTGTATTGATAATGCTGTTAACATTAATATTATTAGATGTTCAGTTTGGGCTTGATTTCTGGATGTTATATGCTGTTTTATCTTTGTACCCTGCTTACGAATCTTTGTTAGCACAATGTTTTGTAGGACAATTCTTATTTGATCACAGGATTTAGTTCGATCTTATTTGTCAACTGAACTTGCATTGTCTTACATCATCATGCAAATCTGCATTCATCCGTAGGATCACCCAGGACAATGTCAAGCTAGGAGAAATGCCACCAAACCTGTATTCCTATCATCTGTGTTTTATTTTATATATTGAGTGCCGTAAAGTTATATGGAAAAGGCATGCATTGCAAAGTACTTCAGTCATAATTTAGATGTGCTAAAGGACATGTATTATTAGCTCCTTCAATGGCTTTACAATTTTTATAATGTTGCACAAATGCCAGTGGAGCATTGATTTAGTACGCAGCACATTGTGTGCCTTACCAGGAGTCCCATAATTCAAATTGTACAAGTCAAATCACTATGGCAACTTTCTTTCTGGTCACTGTTATTCACTGTTATTGCAAGGTCCAACTAGGCCCAACAAGATGTGGATGTACATCTAGAAAATTGTGTTAATTAGGCATAAACTAAAGTTGCACCTATATTTCTTAATCATACATACATGCATACAAAAAAAAAAACATAAACGGAGAATTGCAGTTCTGTACACGTTACAGTACACGACTGAACTACAGGGAGACAAGTTAAACTGCTTATCCATTATATACCAATCAAGTCATTATTTCTTCAGGCTAGTCCAGTCATTGACCCATGGCTTTGTTGCCTCAAAATGTCTTTAGTCCATGAGTATTTTTCTACAAACTTACTCCTTAGGGAAAGATTTGACAATTAGTGAGTTGTGTGTAATAAAAGACTGGGAAAGCGCTTTATCTCAAAATCTGCTTGAATTTTGTAAGTGTAAATATCTTTTTTTCACACTGTACAGTGAGCAGATAGCAAATATGTAATATTTCGAAAAGTGTTTTACTCAATTGGAACATTTGCACTCTTTAACCTGGCTTTTAATGTTAAGTACTGAACAATGTCCAAATTAGAATATAATGATTGGCTTTAAGGCATACAGTTACTATTATTGTTTATATAACAGATGGGGTTTTATTTAAGACACAAATTCCTCTGTAAAATGTAATTTACTTAATTATTTATCACTGGTTACTTACTCTACATACATAAATTTTGCCACTTTTTTGCCACAATATTTGTGATTTTTACAAATAGTCATGATTATGCTTTTGATTCCAGTATTTTTCCTGGTCATACAAATATGAAAAGTGTGGCCAATTACTAATTGTCTAACATTAACCAATTAACTTCTTCATTTTGACCATTAAATCCCAGCTACATGACTTTATTTGTAGTATGTGCAATATTTACTTTTGCTTAACATCATCTTCAAAACCACAAATGAACACTCTCCTGGTAGCCTGATAATTCTACCTAAATACTATCTGTATAACATTTTATATGTGAAATATACATTTGATCTGTTCAAATTTTATAAATCTAATATCAGCCAAACAGATTTCCAATTCAAGCACAATGTTTATAATATTTGTTTAGTAGGTACTGTGTATATATCTATTTTGTGGACTTCTCTATAAGACAAACATCAGTTTTATTGCCACATTTCTTGATTTCTTTGCAAAAGTTGTGTGAGAGTTTGTGAAGCTGTGAGTACATTGTGAGAGACATGCATGCATCTTTCTTTCTATTTTACATTACTGCTTCTAGATAATTCAAAGACCCTGTTTTTTATTTCTAGTGTAGATAATTAAGTGTCTTTCTTTTGCTTAACTTGCACCAGTTAGTGCCACAACGAGTTATGAGGGAGAACATGTACATATTTGAACATTCGGTCATGACGATGGATGTGCTAGTGGAAATTGACATGGCTTCATACTGTGAAATAGTATAAATCAAACATTTCACAGAGGGCACTATTATTTCCTCTGCCTAAAGTTTTCATTTATGACACAATTTATCAGGTTCTAACCGTGACTATAAATAACCGTTTATTTTTATTCCTGTGTTCTTAGGGCTACTTTTGTCACTTGAAGCATTTAAAATGTCTCATTGCAAAATCGGTTATTTGCATGCTTGGCATTGTTACAGTTTTTATGTAGTTTACTGACCATTATTAAAGGTACAGCTTCCCTACAGTTCTCATCTGTGAAGTGTTTCTCATAAGAAAACCATAATGCAGTTTACTGAAACTTATTATGAAAATTATGTCGGGTTCTACGCATTCTGACCATCTCAGTATTTGTGTGGGCTAGTGGATACATGATATATATGTGACATCAAGTTGGCAAGAACAGATTGTATTTGCCATTTTTTTCTGTGGATTTCACTCTTATATTCACTCTCAGAGAAAATATACTACATTATATATCGTTAAAAACGTATTTAAGGCATATACAGTACATGTCATCTCCAGTAAAATATATTTTATATGTATTTTGTACACTTACTACTATACAACCATTGTTACTAAACCACCAATTTCACCACTATATATAAGCAAAAGCTGAAAAATATTAAGCTAGCAACACACTCAGAAAATTAGCACGGACATATACAAAAAAAAATAATCATATATAAACGCAACATTTTTTTGTTTGGCTTCCATTTTTCATGAATCTACGATTTTTTCTATGTGCATAAAATGCCTTTTTTTCTACCAAATATTGTTCAAATATTGTGTTAGTGAGCACTTCTTCTTCTCAAAGATAATCCATTAACCTGACAGGTGTGGTATATCAAGATGACAGCATGATTATTACACAGGTGTACCTTAGGCTGGCCAAACTAAAACCCCACTTTAAAATGTGCTTTTTTATTACACAACACAACTCCACAGATGTCGCAAGTTTTGAGGAAGCTGGGAATTGCCATGCTGAATTGAATTGTATAATCGTTCCAAATGGCATTTCAAAGAATTTGGAGGTACATCCAACCGTCCTTGCAACCGCAGACCATGTGTATGTAACCACACCATCCCAGGACCTCCACATTTAGGATCTTAATTTCCTAAACTGTCTGACCAGCCACCTGGACAGCTGCTGCAACAATCGTCTTGCATAACCAAAGAATTTCTGCACAAACTGTCAGAAACTGTCTCAGGAAAGCTCATCTGTTCATCATCCTCATGGACATTTACTCCTGACTGCAGCCTGTTGTCGTAACCAAATTGACTGACCAGAAGGCAGACTGAGTGTATGCTGTTGTGTGGGTGAGTAGTTTGCTGATGTCAATGTTGTGAATCGAGTGGCCCATGGTGGCGATGGGGTTATGGTATGGGCAAGCGTATGTTACAGACAACGAACCCGGGTGCATTTTATCAATGGCATTTTGAATGCACAGAGATTCTGTGATAAGATCCTGAGGCTCAATGTTTGCCATTCATCCACGATCATCATAATCATGTTGCAGCATGATAATGCACAGCCCCATACTGGGGATCTGTACACAATTCCTAAAATCTAAAAACATCCCAGTTCTTGCATTGCCAGCACACTCACTTAATCAACAAGTGAATATCTCCCATTGAGCATGTTTGGGATGCTCTGGATCAGCGTTTTTATACAACAGCGTGCTCCAAATCCTGACAGTATCCAGCAACTTCGCACAGAGATTGAAGAGGACTGGACCAACATTCCACAAACTACAATCAACAACCTGATCAACTCTGTGTGAAGGAGATATGTTACACTGTGTGAGGCAAATAGTTTTCACACCAGATACTGACAGGTTTTCTGATCTCCCCCAAGAGAGTACCAGTAAACTGTACATTTTAGAGCGGTGTGTTATTGTGACCACAGGTGTACCTTAGGTATCTAATCTGCATCCTGATATGCCACACCAGTGAGGTGGATGGAAAGCCCAGCAAAGGAGAAGTGCTCACTAACACAGATTTAGATAAATTTGTGAACAATATTTGAGAGAAAAAAACCTCCTGTGTATACAGAAAAAGTCTTAGATCTTTGAGTTCAGCTCATGAGAATGGAAGCAAACATGAAAGTGTTGTGTTTATATATTTTTCCAGTATAGAAAATGCACTTTTGAGACCTTTCCCACCATTTGCTAATTACTGCTTATTGCTGCAATGATCTATTGGGGCCAAAAATAATTTATAAAACATGGAAAAGATAAATATTTACAGTGTATAGTCTTGTAAGATTTTCAGTATAATAGTTTTATTAATCTTTTGCTTTCACTGTAGCCACTACTCAAGATTTTAAAATTAAAAACATAAAACAATGCCAAGTGATGTACTTAGAATTTTGCAAATCTGCTCTATTCAATACTTAGTCTGCTTTTCTGTTCAGTCAATATAATCGCAAGATTTTTCTAATGGTAAAATGCCCCAAAACAGTTTATGTTAGAGCATTGTAAGGCTACACATAAATGCGACATTTTAATAACATAGCATTAATTAAAGTATAGAAAATAAAGTAATTTGACACAATACAGTGTCATGTTATTGACTGATTTACATTGTTTCGTACCTGTACAGTATTTTTACTCTGAGAGTGTAGACTAGTAATTGGAGAGTAAGAGATGGCAGAAGTGTAGTAGCCTACATTTTCTTTTTGCACTATGTGATTGTCTTCACTAACAAATAAGATTTCCCTCTGGATGAAAAAGTACAACACTTATTGATCACATGCTGATCAGCATTTGTCATTTGCCTTTGGAATTCCCCCATTGTATGTCACAGGTATTTTTACATGTGCCTGAATTCACGCTTGATTACCTCTGTGTGGGTGTACGTGTGAGACATATCACAGTGCGCCTGAGTTTTGCTGTAAATAATTAAATCCCATTTTCCATAATTTGTAATATATTGAATAACAGATACACATTAAGACTTTGAAATTTGAGATACACTTTTGTTAGGAAGGATTTTACAACAAGATCACATGACCAAGGACAGGCTTCCACTTGAAGAGAAATAGAGGGCACAAAGTTGGGGAAAAAATCATTAAGCCTTTGTTGTCCTTCATATATATTGATATTTATTATTCTCTTTTTCCTCTGTTTTCAATGCTTATTTTAAATGTTACTCGAAAATGACATATGTACAGATTGTGTAAATATGACCATATGGTTTCTCTTACTCCATTTTTGTATAGAGAGAGATTACCTGTGTTTAAGATTACAATAATAATTTAACAGGAAATTTCACAATAGTTAAGCTATTGAGAATACGGACACAGTATGTGTGAAATCTAAGTGCTAAGATATATTCTTCTGTCTCTTTGTACAAAACAGTGTTGACAATAAATAAAAGGGAGAAATCCCACGTTTTGTCGTTCTTGTTTTTAACTTCTTATTCATCAAGTCTCAGAAAGCAAGAGTCTTTCAAAAAGATTCATTAAGGTTGCCTCACACAGGGTAAGTGTCTAGAATACGAGGTAAAAGCCATTGCTGTCTCGGAAAAAAAGTTTTTAGCAGTATATGGAATGTTTGATTGGTTGAGTGTGGAGTGAAGAATCAGGATTTAACTTGTATGTTGATGGTGTCGTCAGAAGTGCCGGTGAGAAATGGCAATATCTTTTCCCCACATTTTATTTAACAACATAGAGTAATCGTACTGTCAATCAATCAAACAATGTTTGTATATCTACTTTGTTACAATAGTGTTTTGCACAGTGTGTGCATCACATGTGGGATATATAAAACCCAAATAAAGTTGGGATGGGGTGCCCAAAATAAATAAGAGAAAGCACAGTACAATATATTTACTGATTTACTTTTATCTCATTGGAGACAGTAGAGATAGATATTTTATGTCTTGATATTGCTGGTCATTTGTTAACATGCATCCATTTTTCAGGCCTACAATGCATTACAAATAATGTTGGTCATTCAATCTATCATTTATTCTTTGCATTAAATCTAACTATTTAGGGCTAGTAATAAAGTTTTAAAAAATCTGGTTTTGAATCACGACCTGGTCCAATTGCAGTATCCATGAAAGGCTTTACATTTATTGAAATGCTGAAAAAACATTTTCCTCAAAGAATAATTGTAAGATGAGGAGTTTCAGTGCTTAAATGCAAAGGGTACAATCTTAAACTGTGGTCTGTGATCGCCAATCCTTCAGACAGCACTACTTCAATAACCATAAATCATCAATAGCTGGTATAACCACCTGAGGGAGGGAGTACTTCATCAAGTCCTTTTTAAACATTGTAATGCATAGTTATATTCATAAATGCCATGAAATATAATTTAGATGTGTACATATATAACACTATTCCAGTTCTTTGCAATTGCAATTCTGTGTTGGCAGCATTAATGAAGAAACCTACAGAGATATTTTAAAGTAACATGTTCTGCATGCTACACTCATTACAAAACCATGGCTAGAGGGAATGGGCACTGATCCTGATCCTGATCTGTCCCCAACAGAGAACATGTAAAAGGAGAATTTTGAAACAAAAAAGAAGATGAAGATCCTGTACTGTTGTACACCTTAAGATGTGCTTTTATGGTGATTGGAGCAAAATGAACCCTCACATTTTACATTTTTGGGTGTCTGGCTCTCCTTAATTTGATACGCTTTGAGCATTTTTGGTTTAGTGATGTCTACTCTGTTTGTAGGGTTTCCGCTTATTTTTGAGACTACTACTGATTGGGCATCTCTTTTGCTGCCCTTTTGCTCCTTTAAAAAATGCTGTACACTTGTCAGTGCCTTTTCGTCATTTATACGAGCCCAGCTTTCTGCAAGTACAGAAACCGTGGGTTTCAAATTCTGTATTGTTCTCAGAGTTGATTCCATTTCGTGAGTCGACTCTCCTCAACTGGCATTTTTGGTTTTCACTTCTCTGGCTTGGCACACTGCCATGTCAGTTATTGTTCACTGACTAATCCTGCACGTTCACAGTGTGTAGTTCTGAGTGGTACCTGCCCTGTTAAACTGTCTTATGGTCTTGGCCACCATCCTGCAGCTCACTTTGAACTATATTTTCACACAGCCTAGGCCATCTTTATGTATATCAACAATTATGTTTTTTTGATGTTCAGAGGGTTATTTGCCAAGAGGTACCATGTTGAGTGATAGCACATCTGTCACACACCCGCTCCCCATTCACACTTGAGACCTGGTAACACTAACAAGTGAGATGATGCCACGGAGGGAAAAACTTTTTCAAAATACTCACTCATTCTAAATGATTAATTATTAATTAATGATTGATTATCTAAATTAATTGATTTCTGCAACACATTCAACAAAAGACTGGGAAATTTGAGCAATGCTCAAAAATCACATGTTTTGAACATTCTACAGGCGAGTGTCATGACTGGGTATAAAGGGAGCATCCCTAAAATGCATTCACAAGCAAACCATGAGCAAAAAGTCAAACGGTTTAAGAATAACTGCAATTGCAAGGAATTTAGGGATTTCATCATCTATAGTCCACAATATTAATAAAACAATTTAGAGAATCTGGAGAAATCTCTGCAAGTAAGTGGCAAGTCTGAAAACCAACATTGAAAGCCAGTGACCTTCAATTCCTCAGGTAGCACTGCATTAAAAACCAACATCATTCTGTAACATATATTTGCACATGGGCTCAGGAACATTCAGTTAAAGTTAAAACTCTACCATGCAAAGGGAAAGCCATATATCAACAACACCCCGAAATGCTGCCAGCTTTTCTGGGCCTAAGCTCATCTGAATGACACAAAGTGGAAACATGTCCTGAAAGGTAAATACAGGTTTTGGAGAAACATATGCTGCCATTTAAACAAACTCTTATTCATTAACGTCCCTGCTAATTTCCGTAAGGGTCAAAGTCAAATTTATTTATATAGAGCTTTTTACAATGGTGCATTGTCTCAAAGCAGCTTTACAATATTATATTAGCTTAAAAGGCCAATCCCAAGTTTGAGCAACATTAGGGCGACAGTGAAACGGAAAAACTCTCTGAATATAGAGGGAAGAAACCTTGATAGGACCAAGACTCAAAAAGGGGCCCATCCTCCTTGGGTGTCATAGATGGTAAGTTGTAGTAATATTAAAATTAAATAAATAATACAATTTAAATCAATAATAAAATTTTGATTTGTAAGAAAATGTAAAAGAAATAACAAAGTAGATTTAAGATAATGATTCCTCACTGGTAATTGAAGGCACATCGTTTACTAATAAATAAATAATGGAGGGAGTTACAGCACTCTGGTGAGACCAAGGCATGGCGGGACTGGTTATTGTTGATGAAGACCAGTAGAGTGGAGGAGGTAAGGTGGAGGAGCATCTAAGTGCATGGTGCTGGAACTGGTACCGGTACCTCAGCTCGGAGAGAAAACAGAAAATGTAGTTTCTTATGGCTTAGGAGCACAGAATTTATTAGCAGTCACTGAAGCTATGTGCAGTTTGAAACTCCAGCAGCATTAACTATAGCAGCATAGCTAAAAGGGGCGGAACCAGAAGTTAACACTGCAAAGAGGCATGAGCCAACCTGAGCCATGCATCCCAATCTAAATATAATCAAAAGCCTGAGTAAATAAGAATGTCTTTATCCTAGACAGGCTGGCTGGCCAGACCTCATTTTGAAGTGCAAAATATGACACTGGAGATCCCAAACAGTTGAGCAATTGAAGTTGTACATCAAGCAAAATAAGAAATAATTCCACTTACAAAGCTTCAATAATTAGTGTCCTCAGTTCCCAAATGCTTATTGAGTGTTGTTAAAAGCAAAGGTCCCAACACTTTTGTAATGTGTGCATGTTATGAGATGTGGTAGGACCCAAGGATGTGGGAGTGATGGAATCCCACAACATATAATAATAATGGGGAAATAATATAGAAAAACTAAAAGGAGGAAAAGAGCAGCACGAAAGGCTCCTGAACATAAAAAAACAAAAGGATGAAATGGCGCACCGCTTGTGTTGCGTCCCAACTGGCACCAACACGCGAACTCATCGCGACGGGGCGCCAAAGCGCCAACGGGGCAGGCGTACAGAGAGCCCAATTTGGGACATCTTCCAAGTGCGAAGAGTGCACGAGTACAGGACGGGAGACCCTCAAAGTGCACCTAACACACTAATACCTCGAGGGTTCCCCCCATACGCGTCCCTCGACACTAAAAGCCCCAGGACGTTACCCACTAACCCTAAAAGTGGGCGCAAGTGTGGAAGCGTGCCGGTGGTCAGGCGCGCGTACCGAATGAAGTTGACCTGGCAGCAAACAGCGCTAAAACCAGCACTTAAATAGCCAGAGAAGCAGCTGTTCCCAATCAGGTTGTAAATGGGTCACTGGATATGAACCGCCTCACCGATAGCTCTGTAATGGCCACCAGCGAGGACGGCCGAACACTCCGGGGCAAAAGGTAGGAACCCTAACAGTGCAGGCATCAAATGATTAATATTTTGTTTTTATAGTGTATTCAGTTGATTATAGGTTTAAATGATTTATACAGTGTCCCAACTGCATTGGAATTGGGGTTGTAAAATACCCCAGGTTTTTTCTGCTTTTATGTACAAAAACCGAAAATATAGAGGCTAAGTAAAAAAAACTGGTCATGCTTTTATTTCAAAAAACAAAAGGAAAAATCTGAACACCCACAATTATTGGTTGAAGGGGCCTATCTTTTAGGGTATGTCTGGAGCATCAATGGGAATAGCATATCAAAAAAGACCAGAATAGATAAATGTAAGTAAAAGTAAATATAAATGTATAAGTCCCAACCGTATGTTGAAAACTGTATTATACATTTGTACTTTTGTTGTATAACTGAACCACAAATAGTGGTGTACTACACTGCTCACATATATTAGGGATTATTTAATTTATGGTACTTGAAATGAAATATCCCATAATTAAATATCCCCTAATATTGGTAAGAAGTATATACTGAAATTCTTTATCTTATGGTATGGTGTTTTTTTGAGCCACTGTGTATGCACACATGCAGTTTGACAGCAGTGTGAGTGACAGCAGTGAGTGACAACAGCAGTGGAAACAGTGGTTGCCATGGGAACGAGTGGTGCCCTGTCGCAGGACCACCAAACAGTTTCAGATTATACATGTAAGATCTTGTTTTCAGGAGGTTGGCAGGAGTGGATTGTTGGCTTGTGGAAAGGCAGGACATTTTTTTCACATTTTTGCATTCATATTTGTTCTTTTATGTAGATCTGTTATCTCTTACATATACTCTCTCTCTCTCTCTCTCTCTCTCTCTCTCTCTCTCTCTCTCTCACACACACACTCTCATCATCTCCCTCTCTCTCACACACACAACCACAATCTTAGAATACATTGCAACACATGTAACTATATCTTGACAATTAACTGTTACCTAGCAACTGGATCTTTTGTGAGAGAGATATACAGACAGATATATACAGACGGCAAGTGAGAGAGAGAGAAATGTGGCATGTTCCTGGTGGATTGGATGCTACAATGAATCAACGCACAATGCAGAAATCGCAAGTGCAGCATGAGCTCAACACCCACACTATTAGACAAGAGAGAATCGTGGGTTGGGTGGGGTGAAGAAAGGAAGCAAAAATCAGACATGAAATGATTGCGAGTGCTGAAGAAGGTATGGACAAAAACATGATTGTGGATGGACACAGCAGTGATGGAAAAAGGTTGGAAGACCAATAATGTAATGGAGCAGGTAATGGGCTCTGAGTCAAACGCTAAAAATCATAAGATCATGGCTGATCTCTGTAGGGAGAAGGAGAGAATCATGTTGCTGTAGAGACAGAGAACAGTATTTTAGAGTTTAAGTTTTAATTAGTTTATACAGGATACACACACAGATACACACAGGTGTGTGAGGGACCTGTGTATGGGCTATACTTGAATTTCACCCCCTGATTTGTTCAAGTTCAATTAGTCAAATATAAAAGCAAAGGTCAGCACATGGTTACTTATAATATCTTACCATCCAAACAGAAAGCTTCATCACAATAAGCTGTAAATTTTATTTTGAACACTAGGTAAATTCTGTGGTCTTAATGGTTTATCATTCTTCTATAAATCATTCCATACTAAAAAACCTCACCCTTGCTCAAATGGTAAGTTGCTTTATTATACAGTGGTGCTTGCACATTTGTGAAGCCTTTAAGATTTTCTTGATTTCTGCATAAATATGACCTAAACAACCGGTTTTCATACAAGACCTAAAATTTGAAAACAAATCATGATCTAATGTTAAATTTGTAAGTGAAAACAGTATGTGAAATGTATGTGTATGTGAGTGTACACCCAATTGCAAGTCTTGTTGTATCCTTGTGTCATTTATTTCATATTGTTACTGGGGATGAGAATATTAAGTGTTATACATATGAGCTTAGGTGCTTCATAGTAATATACAACCACAAATCAGAAAAATCTGATAATATGGAAAGTGCAAATGAAAAAAAACTGTCTGTGTATGCCTTAAATCTCTTTCACTTTAATGTAATTGCCTACAGTATCAACTTGTGTTATTTCTATTGTCAAGTCAACTATAGAATTATTTCATGCCTGTAATACAGTCCAAATAAAATTTGGGATGGGGATATGTATGGCTAGTAATGAGGTAAAATAGTATATCATTACATGAATTAAAACAGGTGATGTCAACAGGTGGTTGAAATCATGATTTGATACAAAAACAGCTCTCACAACAGGCTATGTTTTTGAAGAACAGTTCAGTCCAGTTTGTCAATCAATTTGTCTGAAAACTTTTGAAATGTTGAAATACAATGTAAAAAAAGATTGGAAGAGATTTTCATATGTCTCTTCCATAGTGGATAGTACCATTAAATGATTCAAGGATTCCGGGGACATTTCAGTGCATAAAGGGTAAAAGTTGTGTAGATAGCGCAGCATCAATAACCACCATTCAGCAATGCCAAATAAAACCACATGGGCAAGGGGTTAATGTTTGTCAAGTACTACAATATAAGATTTACATTCACAAATGACATTCAAAGCTTTAGTGTGCAAAAAATTAAGTTAAGTTAAATTATGTTACTTACTTTACGACATTGTGTTAGTGTTGGCAAAGGTACTTTACTCTAGGGCAGCATTTATGTAGTAAAGTACATTGAAATTTCAAAGCAGCACATGCTGTCTTCAAAACAACATATTTTCCAGGGATGTCCATGCATTTTTAAACAAGACAATGCAAAACCACATGCTGTGCACATTACAAAGCCATGGTAGCAGAATAAAAGGATACGAGTACCTAACCCCCAAAGAGAACGTGTGTGGAACGGAAAAAATAACAAGTGAAACACTTCAATGCTTTCTGTGCCAAAACATCAACAAGTGTTGTGAGAAGTCATGGCAACATTTCAAATTGGCAAATGCTTTCCTGAAATTCAGGAATGGCTGTAACAAATGTAAGAATCTTTTTATTTTACATTTTACCATTGGATATAATCTTATTTTATATTTTTTATGCATATTACATTTTAGAAAAGGAACTGTATCACACCTTGGAATTTTGCATGCTTTGATATTATGTCACAATTGTCTGAGACTCCCACTATCAGCCCCTAAAGATCCTAAGGCAGCTACATAGTGGCAACAGAAACATCTAATTAGCCCCAGGTTCAGGGAGAGCCTGGTAAGCTGGCAATGCTGGTGAGCTGGCAGCCAGCCTAGGGTCAGAGGCATTATTGAAGTTGGGGATGCACCCTTAAGACAAGATATGCATAGGGAGGGGCAAAACATGAAATATTTTAAATTAAACTGTATGTCCCAAACCTAGGAGCAGTACCCCAATGGAATAGATCCTCGTAAGTCTCTTTCTTTTGCCTCTCTCATTCTGACTATCTCTAAAAATGTTCTCTTTGGAGACTGTTTTAGATGCATCCTCTCTCTTGGCTACTGCTGCACTCCTGCGGCATCAAAAGCACTATTGAGAGACCATCCTTCTATTTTTGCCCCTGGTACTGAACAGGTGAACATCACACTTCTGCTTGGCCCTGGTAAGACTGAGTGGATGGCCGCAGGGGACAACAGACAGTTACTGAATCAACTCTCCTGAACATCCAGCTGAATCTGATCAATCAGGTGAGCCAAGGTCAAGAAGCTGATCCACAGCGTGATAGCTCCTGTAGTAGAATCCAGTCAAGCTCATTCTTTCTTATCATGCTGGAATTGTAGAATGCATTGCCTCTAAACTGGACAACAATTTGGGTAGTGGTGACAAGACCATTGGAAATTAGTCAGCATAGGAGACAAAATATTCCTGCTCTCGAATGGCAGTTGTCTGACTGAGTGCCCTCCTGCCCAGCCTAATGATCATAACAGCCACCTTAGACTGTTCTGGAGGGATCTAGTTCAAATTGGAGCAAACAGTGTTACAAGAAGCTACGGCACTGATTACTTCTCTCTGATTACTTCTGTTCTCTTTAGGACCTCACCTAAATATCCTAATACTTCAAATTACTCAACCACACTAGATAATTGTGTATAACAGGAATATCATATTAATCTGTCGTGCAACCGATTAGGCTGCTAAATATATAGTGTTCACACTATATATAACATATATAACAATGATAATGAAATATCCACTAATTGTTATCAGTAGTATATGCAAACATATATACACACACTATACATTAAACATCTCAGATTGCTTATTTGCATACACCATTAATTATTTTGATTTCCATTGGTATTATTACATGGAATTATTATATATCCAGTTCTTATAAGTGACTGGCTGAGCCATTGCAAACTTGCAAATTTAAACACACTTGTGACCATCTCACAGCAGCTGAGTGATGTAGATATAGATAGAGCCAGGTTTTTAAACATTTAAAACTGTGACGCTGCAGTTGCAGTGCATTTCAGATATGAAGTTAAGGCTAAATGTTTATACAGCTCTTAGTAAAACCTGGAAAATCATTTTTATTAACTTTATGAATGTTTAAGTATGGCAGGACAGAATGCTGATGAACTCACTTGTTGAGTGGAAACCTATGAAAGTATGAAACATATTTAAAGTCTCATATGTTTAGCATAACACATTCTATACTGCTGTTTGTGTATAGATTACCTGCATGCTTTGTATTCTGAATCTTTCAAATTAGAAGCAATGAGAATTTGGTATAATGGAACCAGTCTGGCCTTATGGATATGAGGATCTATTTGAATGACATTGCAATTGCAGCATTTACTATAGATTGCACAGTATCCTGATTATTCCTTAATTAAAATATTCAGCTAAAAGGAGCGACATGCCCAATTATTTAATCATGTCTCGTCAAGAACCGCTGGATGGCCATTCAGGATCCAGTTTGTTAAAACTAAATTTTACTTCAGCTGACACTTTTCTGATTTTAAAGCTTTTAAGACTGGAAGCATTCAACGGGCTTGTCATGCCAGAGACTCAGAATTACACAAGGCCGCCACCATGTGGGTATTAGGACATATTACTTAAATAAATAATAAGCATTCTTTGCTTTGGGCATAAATTGGCTTTACACAAAAATCCAGTGGCCCTTTGGCAGAGCTGTGACTTAAACTCAGAACCTATTTACTGGTAACCCAGAACGTACATACAGGTGAGTATACAATTACTGACTGTAGCTCTTATGTACTCATAATATTTAGTATCTGTCAGGGAATTGTGACCACCATTGGACCTCCAGTGACCAAATATTATTTGGTTGGTGTACCATTCTTAGTAAGATATTTAAAGTGTACACCTACCTTTGCTATACCATTTGTCTATGTCCATTTAGAGATTATAGCTCACCCGTTTCCATTAACAACTTGGATTAATCATCGTTAGCACCTCACCTATGATTAGTTTTTGGCCACCTGATTTTGTTGGCTTAACATTCTTGCCTGGCATGCTATATTCAGCCCAGTAGCAACAATGCCAGATGCACACAATACCATGACAGAGGGAGAATGTTTACTACTTAGACTTGATGTATATATGTGTTTGTGTATGTTTGTGTGTGTGTGTGTGTGTGTGTGTGTGTGTGTGTGTCCAGATGTAGACAAAAAGTAAATAATATTATGAACTGCATTTCTCATTGACAGCTGCTCAAATGTACATATATACTATTCTGACATTCAGCAGCTGTTTTCAGGTTTCTGGTTAATAGAATAGAATAGAATAGAATAGAATAGAATAGAATAGAATTTTAGTTGTCATTGAACATAGTACAACAAAATTCCAAGTATTTTCAGGCTGCAAACTGAACTTTTACGGATTCTCTATGATGTTCAACAAATAACGGAATGCATACCGCTGGTCACCGGGCATTTCAGCCTTTTATATAGTGCATTTTCTCCAGTTAAATAAAGGCTACTTTTGCATCTCTTTTACATTAAAGAACAACTTTCTTTTACTTTCCATTAGCATTTCTAATGTTCTTGTTTCATTAAAAAAGATCAAGTGCTTCTTTTTTATCACTTTGTATTAATTTGGAAAAATCTAATATATTGATATAAGTCAAATAAGAAAATATATCCACATAACCTTATTTTAATGTAGCCAGCTACTGTTTAATAAATGTACTATATGAGCTCATTATTGGCTCATAATTGAGTACCTTAAATAATGATGTCAGAATTGTGAAACTTAGATATTAATGCCATAATTATGGAGATTGTATAGTTACTGGAACTGAAAACATATTAGTTATGTTACTGGAAAATACAACAGTGTATGCATAAGATATATAACATATATATACATTTATGTGTTGTACATATAGATAAATACATACATATATAGAAACATAGTATATATATATATATATATAGAATTAGACAGATTTAGAGAAAATGCTTATGTTCCTGATACTATGCTTGCACATTAGTTCTGTTCCTCGTTCCACACAACATAGAGGAAATGCCTTTTATGTAAAAACTATTCCTAACATAGTCAAAAAGTTAAATAGACCTGAGAGTTTTACTTTTCCGTGAATAACTTCAATAGCAAGGGAACATTTTCCAACCAGGAGGAATTAGTAACAGTCCAGCGAATGCAGCTATGTTTGCTTTGCCAGGGTTCTCTGATTGGACCTTTGAGAGTGGAGCTTACGCCAGTGCAGAGAGCAGAGCGAGATGATATTCTTAGACCATTTTGATGCTGTATATGAAACCGTATGTGATGCATGCTTCATATGACAAAAGACAATTCAATGTAATGCACAGCTGTCTAAAGATCCTAAGAGCATGTTTAATGTGTAATATTTGCCTACTTGTTTTGAAAGGATTACTGCAATGTTTTTCAACCACCTACCACATTTGATGAAAATCCCTGTTCCAACCAGTCTGTTAAGACTCATTTATAACCAGGGTCTGTTGACAGTTATATTTCTAGTCAAAATGCAAAAGTAAATTTGCTCGGATGGTACAAATCTCTAATGTGCTAGTCTACAAATGTAGTAACCTGGCTTCACATCCTAGCAGTGCTTTTATTGAATCATTGACAGCACAATCATTTCTAGAATAATGTACCTTAAGCTTCAAATGAGAAATGAAAAATGTTTGCTCATGGGAAAGCAGCATAGTTTTTGAGCTTGATATTACAAAGACACTACAGGTCCATCTCATCTTTCTTCTGTTCGGTTATATTAGGTATATTACACTACAGAAAACTACAGTCAGAATTAAGTAATGCATAAAATCACAAATAGGGTAGGTCAAGATTAGGTAAAATGCTAGAGTATTCCTTTATGTATAATATATGCACAGCTGTTAATACACAGTTCTCTCTGTGTCTTGGTTCCTCCTCCAGCTGTCTATCTCTCTGTCTCTCTCATTTCAACTCTGCCGTTCTCATTCTTATAAACCCTCAACCTCCTGATTCCAACTACCCTCTTAACAGGCCGTGCCATTCTGACATTGTTGCGACCTGGGTACTGTGCCACACTTGTGCCCACCCCTTTCAAGCTCTGGGGGGCTTCTCCAGTGCCCTTCGCTCCCTCCTCTTCTTCCTTATGGTATCCCTGACGACGGAGAGAGGGCTCCAGGGTTGCTAGGCGATTGTTGAGGTCTGTGATGCGCCTCTGTAAGTGGGAGACTTCTCTGAAGAGATCATTGAGGGATTCGGAGAGAGGCCGCACTCTGTGAAGCCAGAGAACAAAGTTTTACAGCAATAGAGAGAGAGAGTGTGTGTGTGTGTGTGTGTGTGTGCGTGTGTGTGTGTGTCTGTGTCTGTGTAAGGGACCGATAAATAAAAGTGGTTGTTTGTGTATGAATGTAAGAAAGGCTAGGGTAAACGTTATATATATTTATATATATTTGCATGACTATATTGTATGTTGCTTAGAAACTGTTTATGCAGGCGTGTGAACGTGAATGGGTGTAAATCAGTTTTTCTTCTTCCCTCCATAAGTTCTGATATGTTTTAGCAACATGATAAAATCAATACATTGCTGAAGTAAACCTACCCAGACAAAAGCACAATAGCAAATATTTTTGTGAAGATTTAGAAACACAATATGGTAGAAGTAAGGGGGGTTATCAGAAAGAGGGTTTATGAGAAATGCTAAAATAGACATTACAATCCCTAGGTCAATTGTGTTACCATTTAAAAAATGTTGGTGGCACAAGCATTTAGCACTATAGCTCCGGAAATCCCAGATTTGATTTGAACCTCGGACTGCACCTGTATGGAGATTACATGTCATCCTGGTATCACCTTCCAAAGACATGCATTAGGCAAACTGGTCACTCTAAATTGGCCTAATATGAAAGTGACTTCTATTTCAATGTAAACTTGATCCTGGTGTGAATAGCCATTGATTCATATGTCACATTAAATAAACAGTCTAGCAAACAAATAAAAAGTGGTCTAACATTTTAATATAAAGACACTGAAATCCTTATTTATAAAGACAATGGGAGCCGTATTACTTGAATCAGTCAGGTTCCTTTAAAAAATTAATGACTTTATGCAGTGTAGAGGAAGAATTATGCAACACAGGGGTGTTTTCTTTTTAAACTAGAGTTTGTCTCTGATAAGCCAAAGAAATGTAAAACCATAGAAAATATATGGTTAAAACATAATAATATTTTAACTGCAGCAACCCCCCACTCCTTTCCTTGCAAATCTTGTGATCGACGTGATGGCTTTGTGGCTCATTGGCTCAGTATATACCTTTCCAGTCAAAGTGTTTCTTTCTTCACAAGTGTGGCAATGACAAGCCAAAATTACCCTGAAATGTTTGGTTATTGCTGGACTCATTGGCCGCTCATCATCCCTAAAGCTCTGATCCTAGAATTACCCTGCATTCTAGTCTTTGTTTGAGGAACATTTGTTCCTTTGTTTTTAACATTTCAAAAATTTTTGTTGACAAACTAGGAATCATCTTTGCTTCGTAAAAAATATGCCTTTGGTGGATACTGTTTTCGTAACAAATCATCATTACAATCACCTGTTGATTAGAAACATTATTACCTTGGGTTCTTACTGTCTACAATGAAATAAAAGCCTAATTCCTGTTTGCTTTAAAATGCTTTTTCAGACTTTTACCAACTAGCAATGTAATACTGAGAAATCTGAACTTGTACATGAAAATGTGTAGCACAAATAAGAATATTCCCGTTCATTGCAGCCAGACTAGGTCCAAGACAAAAACCCAAGAATGTAGCCTATACCTTAAATCTTTGACTAGCTTTGGTAGCACCACAGCAAGAAGGGTCCGGTTTCAATCTCAGAGCGGCTGGGTCCTTTCTGTGTGGGGTCTGCATGTCCTCCCCTTGTCTGCGTGAGTTTAATCCGGTTTCCTCCCACAGCCCAAAGACATGTGTGTTAGGTTAATTGGTGTCTCTGAAAAGTGACCCTTACTGTGTGACTGTGTGTGTGACAGTGTGTGCCCTGCGATGGATTGGTGCCCCATCTAGGGTTGTTCCTGCCATTGTGCCCAGGGTTGCCGGGTGGGCACTCTGTGTGGATTAAGTGTAAGATGTGATTATGACAATTATGATGTACATGTGTTAGAGCTTTATTAGGCAGAATAGTGCAAATACAAGTGAAATACAAAAATGGATACAAAGACAAGACACAAGACTGGGTGTAAACAGACAGATGAGAGCAGCTAGGCTAACACAAGCAGAAAGAGGCTAATGGGCTAGGCCACCAATAATAAGACACATGGCTAGGATACACAGAGATGTACAAAGACACAGGGCTAAACTGATAATACAGTGATACATGAAGCATATGAATAGATCAATGACAATACAACGGAACACATGGCTAGTCTCTACACATAAATATCTAAACACACACTACAGAAAACTAAGAGCAGAAAACAAAACAGAAAGGCAGGGTTACGTTATGGAACATGAACAAGCGTACATGTGCCAACGAGATTCAACAAGGAGGTGTAAAAGAAGGAGGGTTGATTGTGGAAGGATAAAAGCAGCAGAATAATGTCGAGAAAAACAACAACATATAAGCAAACTAGGCCCTCGATAGATTATAACCACCAGATCAACAAATATTAGTGGTCTCTGTTTATAACCTGAACGTGTGATAACAATGCTTGTAACTCTAATGTAGAGCACAGTTCTTAGCATCCTCCACTGAATTGACAAGGCATCCAACTTTGACCAATCAGCAATGATATTACAAAAATACTCAAAGTGATTTTGGGAGTCACAATGCAGCAATAAAGAGAATACAGTGCACTTGTTCAGTAGTGTACCTTGAGTAATCTGGCAGGAGTGTATTGGGCTGGGAGTACAGCATCGTCTTGATTTCATTAAAGATGCGCTTGCCCCAAGCATCAAGCACCCGCGTCACACTCCGAACATTAGCCACATCTACCTGCTCCGCTGCCAAGACACCAAAAGACCAAGGAGTTACTGGTCATAGCATTCAGTGCATGATCATCAGTAAATGAACTTAATGAAACATGTGCCTATGTCAGCTACTTTTTCCATAGGATTGCTGTAATATTACAACCAGTTAGAATACAGTCAAAATCTACTTATCAAGAAGAAATTGGAGGAGCTTTTATTCAAACTCACAGTCTTTGGATTAACTGTCCAGAACCTTAAACACCAGTCAACACCAAATAGTGGAATGGAATTGGTTTTAACATTAGACATGCCCAAATTCCATTTTCCCACTGTTGATTCTGTGCAGAAATTAATGCTGAAAATATGGTTTAATGCTACATACTGATACTGATATAACCTTAAAACGCCACCACTGTGAGCCTCAGATATGTATTATTATGATGTCATGACAGTCTGTGTAAAGGATGTACACAAAGATGCTTGTTTATTATTGGCAGAATTATATTATAGCTTTCTCTGAGATAAATGCAAACTATCAGGCAATCAAAGAAAACGTTATTTTCATATGAATCTAGGGTTTGTATGATAAAATTAATTATAAACAGTTAAAGTTATATTTATAATAAAATTATATTTTAGCCCAAGTTTATAGTTGTGTTTAATTATTTTCTACACATGCATTATTTCAAGTTTATTTGTTTATTTGATTTTTATTTAACGTCACTATTCTCATCAGTGGTCATTTCAGCGACACACGACGTTATGTCTATACACAAGGTTATCTCAAGACTAGTTATTTATGTACACGCTCAAGTCAATGCCAATTTAGCATAATCAATTAACTTTACATGTCTTTGGACTGGGAGGATTCCACACAGGGGATCCAGGTAACTCCACCCTGGACTGAGCTCAAAGCCTTCTTGCTACAAACCAAGATGCAGTGTTGCTCTATTATTTTAAGTGTTCGGCAGTCTTTAACATGCAGTGCCTACAAAAAAGCATACCCCCATTTGGAATCACCAAGCACATAAGCAAAGTCTGGGATTGCATTTACACATTAAAAAATGGCTTTTACTTGTCTTTTGCTTTATTACTGTTTTTTTGTGTTGTTTGAACAGCAACTCCTGACAGGGTTTTAGTTGGACAGTGCTCAACACTATTTAAAATATTACAAACATAATATTATTAAATGAAATACACATACTATATGACTTTGCCATAGCGTTATGCTGAATACACATAGTGAAAAGTAACCTTGTATTATATTGTTTTATGCGGCTTGACCTCTTTACTAAAAACAATGCACAATGATTTGCATTCATGAAAAAACAAATACTGAATGCAAAACAATTCTTAATGAAATGTGTTCCACTGTGTAGTCCTACAAGCATATATGCCTATTTGAAAAACAGTACTGGTGAGATTGTGCTTAAGAAATGACATGTAAATACATGCCAAAAATGAAAAACAATGCATTGGTTTTGCAACACAAACCATGTGTTGATTGGATTTATCACGAGTGACTGAATACCACAGCACCTAAGTACTCCACTAATTCTTCAGTATTCCACTGTGTGGCGCTGTGAGCTAGTGCAAACAAAATCCAATACACATTCATTGAATTTAAGACAGTTTGTGCGGAGGTATTCATGCCACAATTAAGTGTCATCACTGCCCAATCACAGACCCAGAGTTCTTCAAAGATCTTCAGGTCAAGAGTGATATTTTCATTTTCATTTGAAAAGCTTTTGCATGTCACTGTTCAATTGCAATCTTAATTACATTGCATTTCTTTTAAAAATATATTTTTGCAGTACCCCAAAGGGGAAATTAATAAAGTTATGAATTGACTTCATGCAGTAATGTATTGGATTTAGACACTAATTCAAAAAATATTGTTTTAAATGCAAGTTTTTAATGCTTTGAACCTTAATAGAGGTTTTGGTTTTATAGCATGTATTGACATATGGACATCATGTGTGCATTAGATTTCACATTTTACCACTTCTGTAATTGCAAATCAGTTTTGTCATGAATTCCTGTCCATATATATTGCCTTTTTCATTATTTACCACCATCTGTATTTTTGGATACGTCTCTGTCAGTTTTGTACAGCTAGATTTTGGATATTGGTCCGTACTTGTTCAAGTAACTATGTCACACTGAATGTTCAGGTCTTTAAGAAAGACATAGGTTTAAGTCAAGAATTTGATGTACTTGGTGTCATTTATCTTCCCTTCAATCCTGGCTAAAAGAAAAATACTAGTACAACAGTAGATGTTGTAGGCTGCGATTTCTGTGTTTTTTAATAGATATATACATGCATACAGACCTCACATTTTTGTAGCTATTTTATTACATCTTTTCATGAGACAGTACTGAAGATATGACACTTTGATACAATGTAAAGCAGTCAGTGTACAGATTCTATAACAGTGTAAATTTGCTCAAAATAAATCAACACACATTCATTGTCTAAACCGCTTGCAAGAAAAATGAGTACAACCCTAAGTGAAAATGGCCAAATTGTGCCTCTCCAGTATTATGTGAAACATTAGTGTTACAAAGTCTCAGGTGTGAAATAGGGAGCAGTTAAATACTGTTTAACATGGCACCTCATGACAAAGAACTCTGAGGATCTGAAAAAAATGTCATTTTACATTAAGATGGTCTAGGCTATAAGAAAAACAGCATTGTGTACAGAAGTGCACGGCTACCCTAATAGTGGAAAGCCGGGCTCATAAAAACAAAGGAAAGATGCTGACAAATACACAGCATTTTACAAAGTGCGAATGGGCGGTGAAAGATGCTTGTGAAAACTGTGTTGTCACCAAAAATGAAATCACTAAACAGGAAGACGCTCAAAACATATAAAATATTGCTAGCCAGTCACACAGAAATCAGACCACAACAACCGTTAATTTACCTTGGACCTTTCAATCTTATACTAGGGACCTTATGGGGGAATCTAGTGCCAAAGCACTACCAATACCGTACCTCACACCAGAGCACAACAAAGTACCAATGCAAGGTGAGGGAGTGACGAGACACACTAAGTGTAAACATAATTGTGCGTCCCTTTTTTAGAAGAGGCCAGCTATGCATATAAGCTGGCCATATAAACCAACGTTCTGTATAACTTGTAAGATTGTTGTTACAGTCACAGACCCAACAGTCTAAACCATAAATAGGCCTCCCCTTCCCTTATCAGTATTCTACTGTGCAAACTCTGTTACCATGGGAACTGTGGTACTGGTATAGTTTTTAATTCTGTAGTTTATTATGCTGTTCATAATAATTTATTTTCCTTAAATTACCAAAGTCGATATTTTCATTAATTTACTTTTATTCATGTCCTTATCTGCTTAATCCTATTCAGAGCTGCAGGAGATTCGGTGCTTAGCTGGTGTTATAGGGCCAAGGCAAGAACAATCCTAGTCCATTTTAGGAGACATACACCAGGGTCATTTTGAGGCAGTTTTTCAGTTAACTTCAAGCATATATTTGTGGGAGGAAACTGGAGTACCCAAAGTAAACTATTTAAACAATTGTGTCCAGCCAGCATCATAGGGTGCAAGGCAGGAACAACCCTACACAGGGGAATTTAACCAATTTTTATAAACTCTTTAATTAGGTGGCTTACTTAAATGCTTACATATAACACCTAGATCACTCCAGGAGGATGTGTCAATTTTTGAGTCTAGGTCTTTCCAAGGTTTTTCCTATCCACTGTCGTGCCTGCCTAGGCTTGCTCAGTTAGGGCTTTGGGCCCAGATAATAGAAACTTGTAAACATAATTTGAGACAATGCCTCATTATTTAAAAAAAATGCTTTATCTATAAATAAATCTTAAATGATGGAGGTGATTGGTTGTACCTGAGCACATTTATAATATATATATAATATATTATAATATATATATATATATAGGTTTAATTTAAGCAGGCACCAAACTAGTTAGTCCAGGTTATTGAACAAGACTGCAGCTACAGACCAAATGCAGCTTTGATTTTACGAATCTATAGTCTCAATATTTGAGTGATATATTTAGGACCTGCAACTGTAAATAAGATGCTTGTATTTTTGCCTGTTCTGAACTTCTTGTTAGTACATGAATAGTAGTTAAGTCATATAAAATCTGTACCTAAAACAGACATTGCATGACATGTTGCTTGATAGAATTTGCTGCGAGACTTTCCCGAGATGTATAAAATTAATAAATGTATAATATGTTCAAATGAATAGCCATGTTTGCTAATAAACTGGTTAACCTTAGGTTTTTAATTGTAATTTAAATAAGTAGTCATTTAAAACAAAAAAGGATCAAAAGTGTTGCTAATAGCAATAAGGTAAGCTAGATAGCATTAGGTTAACTATTGTATTCTGGAATTATAAGTGTCTTCTGCACGTTTCTTTGAAGAGCACCAACATATGTGTAACCTGGATGGGATGTATGGCAGGATATGGTCACTGTTGCTGCACCAGAGAAGTGTACACTGTGTTATTCTGTAATTTAAATTAAATTTTAATTTTATTATTCTGAAATGGATATGCATATTTTAAAACATATTAAAAGTAGACGTAATTGCTCTAAATGCTATACACAAAGAAATTAGCTTAGTGTTATCAGAAAAGAGAAATAATTATGTAATTGTTTTTTTTAACCCCGCTTGTCCTGGTCAGGGTCATATGGGACACCAGTACATTGCAGGACTTGGCAGGAAATGCTGTGAGCGTCTGTAGATGACCCTCTGTTTGGCCTGTCCTCATTCTGGCAATAAATTAAATAATTTACTTAAATAATACAAGTATTATAACATAATGGCATATCTAAAAATGGATTATAGGCTGCACCATTGTCTTACAAATCTGGAAATAAAGCAGTAAATAAATCATCCAGAAATTTTGCCTTCTGATCTGTGAATGCTCTGTGACTGCTTGCTAGAAGGAAAAGTAAACATGCTGTTATAATGCAACAACATTGTATATTTTTTTAACCTAGAGACAAGTTGTCAGGTATAGGAACCTGCAACATGTGGTTATGAAGTCTTGCTTTTCATGAGAACACGCCTGAGGCAGAAGCATTTTTTCTTGAATCTGAGCCCATTGTGCTGCCTCCATTCCTTACAGACTATGCATGCTTTTTGGTGGTTGTTTAATGTTTACCTCCTTCTCTGTAGTTCCAGTTGCCATAATCTTCCAGCTCACTGTTCATTGCACATGGCAGAGCCAAAAACATCACAAAAACAGCCAGCATCATCAATGTCTTTGTTGCCATGGCAATACAAATAATGTTTCAGTAGCCTGGAAGGATAAGTATTTCCAAGGTTTAACAGGATGCAGAGGACAGCTCTGAAAAGAAAACAGATTTGCACTTTATCCTGCAAGTTCCACAATCAATACAGAGCAGTCAAGGATGGTCAAGTGACACAAAAACAGAGCAAGATTCCCAGAAGATTCACAGAATAACAAATCAAGCAAAGGAGATATAAGGACAACTAGCTGAGCTAATAAGCCAGCTTCATTGACCTCTGTGGCATACTTCCCAGAGCAGAAGAGCTCTGGAGACTCACTGTTGATACAAAGGTGAATAAGAAAACGACTGTGTGTCTGTGGTGTTTGGATAACATTGCTTTTAATCCTTGGCTGTGATTTCTTTACCATTTGTGTGGATTCATTGTAATGGGATAGTTACTGCAGTTACAGCAAAAAGCAATAAACTCGGGGTAACAACTGGTTCAAATAGATGTTTCTAGAGCAACTGGCCTCATACTAATTGTCTCATCATCTGATTCCTTTTACTACAATGTTTTCTTTCTTCAAAAGACATATTCTGCAATATCTTAAAAATATGTTTTTTTCTTGCAATTCAGACAACCAGCTATATTATTATAATTTTAATGCATATACAGGTACTGGCCACTGTAGTCAATAGGAACATTATTGTAATTGTCAGACAGGACCTGTTGTAATTTCTGCAGAGCTGTCAACTGCACATTCATGCTGCATATCTTCCTACCTCACCACATTCCAAATATAACCTCTTGAATTTTATAAGTGGGGAGCAAACTGAAAAACACTAAGCACATTGCCATCTACATAAAACCTATTTAAAATGACTTGTGCTGCATTCATAACAACCTTTATTGGAAGTCCCAAAGGTGGTGATCAGAAAGACACAGCAGGCCAACCCTTGAGGCATATTATCTACAACAGCAGAATACAGCAGAACAAATGAGAAAAGCAATAAGGTCTGTTTTCATCTATCATTACCATATGGCCATATAAGGAGGCACATGATTATCGAGAGTACTTACAGTGTGACAATTTATTGCTGCTTGATTGATCATTGGACATGCAGTATGTTCAAAGAAAGCATTTACCACAACATTATACCACCAGCAGACTTAACCTATCTGCATGTTACAGCACAAAGACTCATCAGACCAGGCTTTTATTGTTTGTTCTCATTCTTTCTATATTTTATTGCTGTATTCTGCTGTTGTAACCCATCTGTTTAAAGGCTTGGTCTGCTGTATGTTTCTGTTCAACACTTTTGTACAAAGTGGTTATTATCCTGACCATAATATTCATAGGGTAACCAAATTTCCATAAGTACCATTAGACGCTACCTCCATGGCAACAGATTATTATTCGGAGTCCACCTTGACTGAAACCATGTTTGTGTAACTATTGTAAGATGAAATGACATTTGCGCTTTTTGGCAACAAGCACAGATGGGTTTGGTGTGAAAAGAGGGATGACTATACAGAAAATATCCTGATGGCCACTTTTAAGTATGGTGGAAGTTCTGCTATTTAGTCTGGCTGTTTCCATAGTATATTCATTTAAAATCAAAATTCATTTACCTATTCTAAGAAACTAAAACTGGTTAATCAGTAGATATTGCATCAGAGCAGTAATTCAAATGATATCAGCACATGTATAGACACGTGTGAGTAAGTAGACAAATTCAGCGGTTGGGCTATAATTGCTTTTTCCTACGCTGCTCACAAAAGTATATATAATTGATATTTAATTTGGGTGCTCAGGCAGCTCAGATGTCCAGGATGTTGGCCCAATACCCCAGGGACCCAGTTCAATTGCCTTCTGGTTAGGTGAGACATTGAATACTATATTGCCATTGTCTCAGGCAGGATATGCTGGGTTGGAGTCATTCCCTGGCACTGCAAGTGACCCCTAACAAAAACTGATATGGACTGCCATCCATTCCAAGGCATGCTTGCACCTGCACCCCATGTGCTCTGGAAATGAGGAGTAGGTGCTGGACCCTGCAATGTGGCACATAAATTAGCTGGGTTAAAATTTTCTCTTTTAAATACTGCAGATTTAATGCGCTATCCTTAAAAAACACGTTGTACAGTTTATTATGCAGCAAAGAACGAGTTATATCAAAATATGTTTATTAATAATACATTATGAAAATATATAATAAATTATGAGACTATTTGAAACACTGGATTATTGCTGGGTCTGCCAAGTGGTGAACAAAACATAAGGGTTAAATCAGCAACAGTGAAAGAAAGGAACAAGGAATTTGTGATCTAGAAACATTTTTTCCACGTCACATAGCCCAGAACACTGATAAGAAACATTTAATTGTGCTTGAGAGGAATGATCATGCAGCATTAACAGTCATAAAATCCCTCTGAACTTAAAACCGTGAATTATTTAAGCCTAACACATATGATATTGAAATCCAAAAACTGTATAAATAAATGTCTCTTATTAGCAGTTAATTTGCCAGCTAACTGATACTTTTAATCTAACAGGCCTGGCTGTTAACTGTGTGTTAAAATCTATATAACATTACATCACACTTAAGGTATAGTTTGACATTTATTCACTATTATTTAAAGCCCTGCTATTAATACTACTACTTTGACTACAACTTCTCTTGGCTCAGAGGCATGTGGGATATATAGATGTCGGATCATGGAAAATGAATATTCATAAATGAATGCACACTGAGATTTTAGAGCAACTTGTGCTGCCTTCAAGACAGCATCTTTCCAGGTCAGAAGATGTTTATAGTAACAGGCCCCAATTCCAGGGAAGTTGGGACATAAATAAAAAAAAATTAAAAAACAATGATTTACACATCCTTTTCTTACAATCACAAACTTAATTGAATACATTTATTTGGAATTTGATGCCTGCAACATGTTCCAAAAAATAGTGGGAAAGTTGAGGAATGCTCAAAAAAACACTTGCTTGGAACATTCCACAGGTGAACAGGTTAACTGAAAATAGGTGAGTGTCATGATTGGTTATAAAGGGAGCATACACGAAAGGCTCAGTCGTTAGTCCAACAGTTTAAAAACAAGGTTTCTCATCGTGCAATTTAGGTATTTCATCATCTACAGTCCGTAATGTTTTCAAAAAAATTCAGAGAATCTGGAGAAAGTAAGTAAGTAAGTAAGCGACAAGTCCAAAAATCAGCATTGAATGCCTGTGACCTTCAATCCCTGAGACAAAACTGCATTAAAATCCGACATCATTCTGTAATAGAGTTAACCACATGGGCTCAGGAACACATCAGTAATGCATTGTCAGTAAAAACAGTGTATCGCTCCATCTACAAGGGAAGCTCTACCATGTTGAAGCCATATATCAACAACACCCAGAAACGCTGCCGTGGCATCTCTGGATCCGAATTCATCTGAAATGAATTGCCGCAAAGTGGAAAATGTCCTGTCATGTAGTCTGACAAATCCACATTTCAAATAGTTTTTGAAAATCATGGAAGTCGTGTCCTCTGGGCCAAAGTGGAAAACGACTATACAGTAATGCTGAAAGGTACATACAGGTTTTGGAACAACATATGCTGCCATCCAAGCAACGTCTTTTTTAGACGTCCCTGTTTATTTCAGCAAGACAATGACAAGCCACATTCTGCACGTTACAGCAACATGTTACTGCTTCATAGTGAAAGTGCCGGTCCAAACCTGTCTCCCATTGAAAATGTGTGGCACATTATGAAGTGAAAAATACGACAACGGGGAACCTGGATTGTTGTTGTTATACATTTCCGGGTATCACTATTTTTTTAGAAAAATATTGTCGCAGTTACCATTTATCTGAAACATTTCAGCTGTTTTTCCAAGTTTTTTTTGTTTGTTTATTGAGTGTAAGATCTAAATATGCATGGCTGCTGTGTAACTGTGTTTGTATTTATCTGTCATTGTTTTCTGTACATAAACCTGTAGTTGATCTCTATAAAATGTATTTTTGAGTGTCTGGAATGGATTTATTGGATATACTCTATTTAAAGTTGTCTGTCCTCATTCTGAATTTAAGAATAGTTGATTTTTAACTCACAGTACTAAGATCTACTATAAGCTACAGTGCAAAACTAGACACAATAGATACGTTACAGACATGGCTAGTGAACTAGACATTGAAAGCGTCTCTACAAACAGAATCTCTTGCATGGCAAATACTCAAAGACATGCAGAGAGACTACTAAACTAAAATTTGTGAAATTACTTTAGTAATAAAAGTGAGTGGACATGAAATGTAAGCAAGACAAATAACATATGTTTAACTTATATAACACAGAATTAAACTTACTTAGACAACCGTGTTGTTTGGTTGCTTCTCCAGTTGTGCACACCTGCTTCTTTTTTCCCTCTCACCAGGTTTCACTTCTGCCTTCTCTCCTTTACTTCAGTATACTGAATCGCTGTACTCTCTCCTCCCTCCTTTCTGAGCAGTAATGTGATTTGGGTAAGGCGTGCTTGGGTCTTTTTTGAACTATCGTTCTATTACTTCTGCTGCCTTACCCTCACTCTCTTTTACTCACTTTCTCTCACTTTCTCACTCTTTCCTTCACCAGTCCTATAGCTCCAGCTCCAGCTGTGTCCAGTTTTACACTTTCTGATTTATCTGTACTGTCTCTCTCTTACACACACATGCAAATGTTCAGATCAGCAAAGCAGGTAACAAATCCACTGCATTTTATGTCTTCAACAAAAGTCTTTTGATGAGTCTGTTCTCAATCCTTACAGATTTTACATATATGGGTTAAGTGGCCAAATAAATTACCTTAGTCTGCCATTAAAAGTGGGTTTTAAACATTTGAGTTTGTGGGTTTCAGACATACTACTGCATATCCTGATTTACACCGCAGCCTGAATGTAAAATTCCTTTTGAAGCCCCAGGCCCAGAGCTAATAGACACTCACCAAAGCATGATGCCTATTGTACGATTGTGTATCCGATAAATATACTGCCCACAAAACTTAGGGGATACTTAAAAAAAACACCTGGGTGCACGGTTTCAGTTTCACGTAACGCAGTGCCTGCAAGCGCTTTTTGTACAGACCAGACATCTCGCAATTTAATGGATTGAGGAGGCGATAGATAAAGAGGACATAAAGACTGCTGGAGATCATATAATGACAAAATTGTTAGTTACTGACATACAAGTGTTATGCTTGTCGTGCCTCTCCACCCATCCTGCCTACTTTTTACTTATTTCTTCTGTCACTTTCTGTTCCTTTCAGACTTGTTTATGCTTAAATCGCTCTCCCTCTCTCTCTGATCTGCTTTTGTGGAGATTATGAGATCAGCCTTGGCTTTGCTTTCTCTCTCTCTCTTGCGCATGCGCACCTGTTTCTCATTAAGTGTTTATCATCACCAGCTGGATCCTTCCTGCACACTTCCCTGTATCTTCCATTTAACACTAGCAGGCATTAAAATCTTAGCCAAATGTAGCCAATTACTTTGTATAAACAATCATTAATGTGTGTAACACCCAAATGCAGCAAGTTCTATGTAATTTTAGAATATTGCATACACCCACCCAAGAAATACTATTAAAGAAAACATATCCCTGATGAGCACAATTCGCCTGTATATACTTATGATGCAATCCATGTCTTAATGGGATTATACATTTACACTTAATGATTGTATGAACTACTCCCACACTTTTTCCATATTATTTAAATATCAAAGCTTGATGCTATCAAATGTGGACAAGCACTTAGTAACCAACCCTGTTCTCTGCATGTTCAAGAAATACCATGTCAGTCAACAAGGATATACAATATATTAGTGGATCAGAACAACTTGTGGGACCTCTATGTAAATCCTGGTTCAGTCAGGTCCTGGATTAACCAACATCTAATGTCAGATTCGCTTGTTGCCAAAGCTGTCTCCAACAGCAACACTTGCTACTCTTCTACTAAGCCTTTTTTTTGAAAATTACCTATTTTATCTTGATAATTGATAAAAAGAATGCAAGTATTCATGGTTGAATCTCCTGATTACATCCTGAGCTTATTTGTGTTTATTTTTGTAATCCACATGCCTGTGTGAGGTTCCTCCCATGTAAAAAATTTAATGTTTACTTCATACTGTGTCTAGAAGTGGATCAATTTGACTGCCGTATGCAATGGATCTTCAAACTACCAGTTGGGGCAGTGTGAGGCCCCACAGTAAAGGCAGCATTGAAGCTTTTACGACAAGGCCTCCATATTACAACCCATAAACAATCCCTGCCCCCTTCTTGATGCCTATATTGAGTACTAATGTTGTAGTCTGAAGTAATGCTGTCATGAATAATAATTAAACACCAATTGCATAAATAATAAATACAGTTATATGCAGTTTTGGATGCTCTGAAATAGTTATGATCAGGGATAAAACACCAGCAGTAGCCTGCCATTCATTTTCCATGTGTCTTGATGTCTTGTTGGAAGCGCTCTCCTTGTTCTTCACTTAAGATCTGAGGGCAAATTGTTCAGGTGGCTATCATTGAAATGCAATTTGACACTCATGTTTAAGTGCTTGAAGCACTCACCATCTAACAAAATCCCTAACAAACTGTTTCATAAGTACCATTTTTTATGCAACGGGGGATCAACACTTTCTGAGAAATAAAAAGTGGCTCATTCTTAATATTCTTTTTTACCTATCCAAATCTCTCGCTAATGGACCATTTTATCCTTGTACAGTATATTGTTCTGCCATTGCTTGGCTATCCCACAAGGACAATAAGTGAGGACATTTTGTGTAATTACTTTATTGTCCTGGATGCATTGACATACACTTTAAGTCTCCACATTACATCCAGCAATGATCATTATATATGATTTTTTTTAAGAAGTCTATAGTGCATGTTGCCATTGTGAAGCAACATGCACTATAGACTTGTCTACTGCTATACTGATATACTGCTCACAAAAATTAGGGGACACTTCAAAATAAAATCTCCCATAATGAAATATCCTGAATTGTTTTGTGAGCAGTGTATATAACTCTCACATCCCTTTGACTCAATAAGTCCTTTGAAGTCAATACATCATACAAACTCCTTATCCATATGGAAATATTTTGTTGAACCAAGTAACTCTGCGACGCAGATGCAGCACACTTTATGTGGTGCCCAGGGTTTGTTCTTGTCACACAGTTTAACCCCAAAATATGTATGATAAGATGTTCATATGAAAATCATGTATGTTTGTTATTTTGTTGTATGAACCACAAATGTAGCAGATTATATCAGGATAATTCTGGCACCGTCCATGAACTATTTCTCTATGACACATTCAACAAAAACATATTTAGCAGCGTTATATTTGCCGCAACTTCTAAGCCTCTTAAATAACTGAAAGCTGCTGTCAGTTTTCACACTACTTATATAGTTTGGCATCGATTACAGCTTCCAGTCTTTTGGGCATGATGCTCACAAGGTTTGCACACCTGAAATTGGGGATTTTCTTCTCTGCAGATACTCTCAAGCTCTGTCAGGTTGGATGGGGACTGTTGGTGTGGCTCTAGTGTGGGCTCTAGCTGGGCCACTCAAGATCATTCACAGAATTGTCCCTAAGACAGTCATTTGGCAGTAATACTACATTCTTGGCCAGTCTGAGCTGAAGTCTCCGCTTTTACATAACCATAAAATGTAGACGTTAGCAGTTTTAAACTGTTTCATGAGCAGTCTTCCTATTAGTTATACTAATATTCATCTTGCATGCGTACATGAATATTCAGCTTTTCTTTTTGCGTATCACAGCTTGTACAAACATTTATGTTATATTAAGATAAAAATATAAGAGTTTATGAGAAGACAGAGTTTTGCAGAAAAGCTGAATGTGACTGGAGGAAATGGATGTGATTTTTGAATTCCTTGATTCGCATGTGATGTGGAGACACTAAAATAAAAATCACGTCACCTTGTAGTCAGCGAAATTTCTGTAGACATGCGTTATGCTTCAATTGCTTTGGACTAGATGTACTGGTACCATCTGGTGGCTGAATTCAGAACAGCATATTATTGTTTCATTGTTATATTACCCAGTGATTGAATAACATTTTTTTAGTTTTTCTTTTTAAAAGAAAAAATATATAAAGAGAACCGTGTTTGACAATGAGAATAACTGCTGTGAAAGAGTGAGGAAATAAAGTGACAGTTATTACATTACAGTGAAAAACAGGAACTAATTTGTAATGTGCATAAAGTTTCGTGACTTATCTTGTGAAACTGTGTACTCTCACATTTTGATTGGGTGTCTGCCATGGCTCTACTTCCTGTAAATATTTGCTCTAGACTGCCCAAAGATAGTCCATAATTTCTAGTTAGCCGGTATACTTGTTCAGAATTCTTCTATGCAAATATAATTGAATAGTATTATTTTTAAGATATATTTTCAACATGTTAACAAGACCATTTGGGGTAGCCTACATTTTTCTGCTGTGTTGCTGTAATAAGAGTGAAGGTATGTAAATTGCTTGTTTACAGTATGATACAAGACTTCAGTAGTTTAATCATTACAAAGTGCTTAGATGAATTAGAAAACTGTGCCTTATGTTTTGCAATGCCTAAGGTTATATTATTTCCCCAACTTTGGAACACTGGAACTTCTGGTTATGTATGTTTTCCTACATCAGTGATAGATATCACAATAAATCTCCTGTATATAGTGTAGGAGGATGAGTCATTTGTTATTTCAATTTGTTGAAATGTTCAGATAAAAAATATCATAGTATTTGGATATGTTTCCTCCTGTTCTGTACTGTTTTGTTCTGCTACTCAAACTGGCACTGGCTACAGAAGGACTGGTATGAACTAGGCTCTCAAAATTCAATGAACTAGGTTATCCCAGCAATATTTAAAAGAGCATCTTGTGATGTTACTGAATGACTGGCTTAATCGGTCTTCAAGTGCCCTTGTTAATGCTCAGTGTGGTTTAGGTCAGTCAATAGTTCAGTACCACAACTGCATATGAACAAAATATTAACACTTTTTTCACTTTTTCAAATTATATGTTTCAGTTTTGGGCTAAAATAAATTCTAAAAAATGACAAAAATTTCATCAGACCAGATGTGCTTTGTTTGCAAACTCCAGGCCAGTTTCACGATATTTTGAAGTTTGATAGCAAATGCATATGTCTACTATTCAAACTTCAAATGGAGTTTCTAGGTGTAAGTATACAGACTTTAGGTAAAGGAGTTCATCAAAATCAGAGAACTATGTTTTCTGTTCATTTTAACAAAATCAGACGTGTCTTGGGAGAAGTTGCAAGTCCAAAAAAAATGTTTGTAATTCAAAAAATGTTTATCCTGTGAGCATGAGGAGCCCTTGCTGATCATTTTGATCTAAAATGGTGTAGATCAAATGAAAATTCTCTGAGCTATGAAAGTGTAAATAAGTGTTAAAAATCAGACATCTACAAATCTTAGTGGACCAAACTATAATAGGACTCTATGGAGGAAAAAGCCTGAGTTACTGACAGATTGTCAAAATTTGGAAAATACTTACTCAATGGGTTATATATTTTGAGGTTTGATAGCTAAGGCTTATTTCTACTATTTAAATTAAATTACTGTTTACATGGAGTTTCTAGATGAAAGTATACATACATACACAGGAGTTCTTGAAAATTCTGATAACTGTAAAGTGTACTTTGATCGTTTTTAGATCTTTTCACTAGAGTCAGACCATATGAAAAAAATGGGGTGATTGATGAAGAGTGATCAAAATGAATGAAGTTTGCACTTTGTAATTTTAGATGACCAGTAACCAGTGTCTAACCTAGCACGTAGCACAGTACGACATTTTCCTTAGATATATACAAGCATACTATTCCTATTCTAACTATTGTATTTTAATGCCTACTGCAATCACACTAAAATGTCACACCAGATATTAATTAGATTAAGATTGTTTTCTTATGTTCATTCACATAACTAAAATTATATATATATATATATATATATATATACATATATATAGAATGAATGAGATTAATGATAATGATAGATGAATGAGAATAAAGTCCATTGCAGAGCTGAGTAAGGGTGGTAGTTTTAGCCTCCGGGAATGATCTCTCTCACATACAGGACATCATGTCTGTTGGTGATGTCCAGCCATTTATTTTGCCTCTAACTCTTAGTGCAAAATAGTGAATATGTAAATAGTAACATGTAAATAGATTTTGGGTCATTTCAGCATCTCTTGACTCCAACTTGGTGGTTCTCTTCATGCTCTCTTTCTTTCAGGTGAAGATCTGACCTTGCTGAACAGAACCAATATGGCACTGGCAAACGAAACAGTGTACTTGCACTTTCAGGTCAAGATACCAGCTAACAGCACCAAAAACGAATTTGGCTGCTACCTAACTGAAAAGAAAGCATTAAAATATCAAACTGTGCTGGAAAATCCTGGGTCCGTTGAAAGTACTAAAAATGTGTATGTGAGTATCTTCATGCATAACAGCTCAGATTCAGGAGAATACTACTGCAAGTACATGGAGAAGAAAGTTTATTGGCTCATCTCTATACAAGGTGGGTAATTACTAACACTGCACACTTTTAATATGGATGTATCAGTGCTGATACTGGTGTTAGATATCGAGCTGATACTTTGCTCGTATTTATAGTAAAAATACCTCAATAGCGACGATTGAAACTTTTACCTACAATGCACTCTGTTCAGGTGTGGGTTTTTGCAATGTGTTTTACTGCCATCATTGTAGTTTTGTGGCCAACATAGATCATGCAATCACTAGTTTATTTAAGTAAATGCTCAGAATTTACACAAAATGTCCTATCCACATTATGCTCTGTAAATTTGAACAGATCATGCTACAGGCAGTGACCAAGTAATGTAAACATAATATATATTTCTGTTTAAATGGTATATTTCTGTTTAAAGAACAATAAACAACTACTTAAACAAGTCAATTAAAGACTGAACAAGGCTTCTGAGTATTTGCATCTACATAGCCTCAACATTTTTCAGCATAATCTGATTAAGAAGCTGTTATAGTTTTGGAACTCTTCTGAGATGAAAGTTAACGTCACCCAGTCTGATGAAAGAAACATAAAAGGGGCCTGAAATTAAGCCAGTCAAATGTAATTTAATCTCAGCTGCACATAAATTGGATGAAACACTTGCTTTCTCTTACTTTTGCAACATTACTTAATACTTACCATTATACTTTGAGTTAAATCACCTAGTCAACATAATAAAGTTGAGAATTCTCGTGTGTACTGTTTTCCATGTGATGTTTTATGGAACATTTGTAAAACTAATTAGTTAATCGCTACCAAATACATATGTTGTTATTATTCTCTCAGCTAGATCTAGTATAGGTTGAACATTTTTCTCATATAAAAATGACTAATGACCTTTCACAATTTAACATTTAAATAAATGCTAAGACATAAAAATCATTCACTTTACCATGTAGGTATGATGAGGCTTTCAGTTCTTTAAGCAAACTAAAATATATTTTATAGATTTTATGGCACATGTGAAATATGAATATGAATATGAAAAGTTTTAATTTTCAACAATAAGGTTAATGCAAGCGTGGCATTGTGGTGCACTTTTTAGCATTGTTGCCTCAGAACTTCAGAGAGGTTTAAGTCCTGGCCTGGCTGCTGCCTGTGTGCATGTTTGCATGTTCTCCATGTTTACGCATACATTTTTGTCCCATATTCTAAAAACATGTATTAGTTCATTTGGCATCAATAAAGTGCCTCAGCGTGAGTATGTGTATGCTTGTGCCACATGACAGACATTGCCTTTCCAGAGGTCGTCCCTGCCTTGTACCCTACGCTGACACCGCAACTTTGAATTGAATTAAGCAGGTGTAAAAACTGAATTAATGTATAATTAATGTACCCCCTCTCTGTCACATTCTGGAAGCATTCCATTTGGTTGGAAACCGTTTCTTTGCTGAATTCTCTTCTGATCTAGCAGTAGCAATGGCCTCACAAAGAAGGCCTTGGGTTCAATCCCCTGGTGGATCTTTTCTGTGAGGAAAGTTCCATTCTGCATGTCCTCCAAGAGTCCGCATCCGTGTCCACATGGGTTATCTCAAGTTACCTCCCACAGTTCAAAGACATGCATATTAGGTTAATTTGGTGTCTCTAAAGTCATGTGGGTGTGTCTAAGAATGTGTGAGTGTGTCCTTGCTGTCTGTTGCATCCTATGCTGTTTCTTGAGAGTCAGCAATCAAACCACGCTGTTCAGGATCAAGCAAATAAGAAACTGAGTGAGTAACATCTCCTGGCCTCCTCTGGCCATGTGTGACCCCCACAGATGACAGTACATCTGCTGTAAAACAATATAT
>JAUZST010000916.1:0-42764 GCA_034779995.1 Parotocinclus haroldoi
GTGTGTGTGTGTGTGTGTGTGTGTGTGTGTGTGTGTGTGTGTGTGTGTGTGTGTGTGTGTGTGTGTGTGCACGTGTACGCAGAGGATCACAGGCTCTGTCCTTGGGAAAGCCCTCAGCATGTTTGGCCAGTCAATTTCAGGAGGCATTGATGTCGATGCCAACGGTTACCCAGGTAATACTACTCATCTGTCACTAGATTCAGCAACAAAGTTAATCTTTTCATCAAAAAATAATAAAAGTAATGTAATTAACACTTGTAGTGTTAAACTTACTACTGGTTCTGCATAGAGTCAGTCCAGAGTTGTTCATTGTTTTTCTTGAACAAATTAGTTCTCTGTTTTCTCGTGTGTCTGTGTGTTGATGTCAAATTTTTTATTTCTTTATTAGTATGCATTTGAGTCAGTCCAGAGTGTTGTGACATCAAAAACAGCATGAAGTCATAAATGCATGCTCATTAATCTTGGTGGGATTCAATATTTTAACAAATCAAATGATTTGATATCTCACTGTGATATCTCAATGCTGATATCATGTGAGTTCATTAAACTAAGACTTCTTCTGATAAACTGTGCAACCTGTGTAAAATGTGTAAAATGTTTTTTGAAGCCTCCAAAACAGACCTAATAGACACTTACTGAAGCCTCTGTGTCTCTGGGTGTCTGTTGCATAGTGTACTTGTTACAATTGTAGTTATTTTTGTAATAAGTATTATATATAAAACTTTTAAATTGTAGTTACATTTTACATGTTATATATAAACAAGTATAATGTTTTTGTTTCATTTGTTTAATTGGGTTCTCTTCATCTACTATTAGGACTTTTGTAAAATCTGATGCTGATTAGGTGATATTAATAATATAAAAACAGAAAATTTTTTACAAGTTGTCAAGCACCACAGTATTCTTTGAGGATTAAGTGTCATTTTCAAATATTAAGACACATACTTTTTCTTCACAGATGTAGCAGTCGGGGCATTTCTTTCTGATTCTGCTGTGGTGCTTCGGTAAGAGTTTCAAACTGGCTTTAGTCTGTTGTGGTTTACTAATGTGGTAAAGTTTCTAATCTTGGTAAATAATTTGTTTTAATTATGCTGTACATGCACAATTACTGCATTACTGTTTTCTGTGTTGTCAGGCATTACTATGAAATATGTATTTACTTCAATTGCATGATTTGTATTGCACTGATCATAGTTAAACACATTTAGTCCCATAAACCATAATAAAGAGGTTTTTTTTTCAATTATATAATTATACAGCAATATGCATGAATATATATAATTTTATGTAATATTATTAATTTGATAAATTTGATTAATTTGAGTATTTTCATGATGTCTTATGTTGTTTGCTGCATCAAAAACTTCAATACAGCTGCTCTGAGGCACAACGGTCAAGGCTCTGTATAGTAAGCACGGTGTAAAGAAGAGTGAATAAGGGATCATTTTAGATATAAAACAATATAAATGCAGCCAAAACATTAAAAAATGATCTGTGTTAAAATATGATTAAAATAGTATTAATGCAGGTTAATTAACTTTCATAGGCCTACTTCATTTTCAGTAAAAAGGTAATAAGCATTTCAGAAAAAGCAATAATAATAATCCTATTACTTTTATAATCATATTATTATTTAGTTAAGAAATAGTCGAGTGGTTAAGCTACTGGACATTTAACCAGAAAGTTAGGTTAGTGCAACAGCCAACTGCAATTTCCTTGGATTGTATGATGTCATACAATGCTGATGCTGATCAAGTTTAAGTCGTTCCGAATAAGGGTGCTCGATATATGCTGTAAATGTAAAATTAATAAATCATGTACTTAAGCAATACCTTAAAACTTGAACAAGCAGCCGAGCAAAGCAATTGGTTAAATATACAAAATGTAGTTCCCTTTATTTGTTCTCTAATGGTCAGGACCGCCACAGGACCATCATAGATCGGGTACTACAGTATTTGGGTGGTGGATCTTTCTCAGCACTGCGGTCACCGTTCTGTGGTGGTGGTGGTATGTTGGTATATGTTTGCTGGTATGAGTGGGTGAGACACAGTAGTGCTGGTGTTACTTATGTGATTAGCTACAGCTTTGCAAGCTATCAAGCAAACAGTTAATATATAAAGTATACTGGTGTCACGCCCTAGCGAACGCTTTTGTCCATAAGCCACTGATGTGTCAAATAAAGGAATTACAGTATATAAGCTTAAAGTGTGTACTCATTGGAAGGTAGTGGAAAGTGCAGGTAGAGGCTAAATGCCATTCAGAGACACATTCTGTGTCAGGTCCATTACACTGACTAAGACACTCTGATACACAGTGCAGAATGTGATTAATCAGTTTGGAATAGTTGTGTCTGATTAACATTCATTAGAATGTGATGATAATTTGGATAGCATGGATCTTAAAGGAGGATTTATCTGTTATTACAGATAAATTATGTTGAAAAAACATCTGTTTAGTACTTATACCTTGAACCAAACTGCATTTACCAGAGGTAAACGTTTTGGTGTTTTTTACAGAACCCGGCCGGTGGTGACCGTGGAAGCGTCTCTCATCCTCCCTACCAGTGTAAATCGATCGGTGGCATCGTGTGTCGAGCACGGACTTCCAGCTGTATGTGTGGATATCAGCATGTGCTTTAGGGTGAATGGAAAAGCCATACCTGGACACATAGGTGAGACCTGCATACATGCGTTTAGAACCACCACGAAGAAAGTATGTTTGTGCAAAGGATGTTTCGGCTGGATGTTTGTTTTTGACTCATAGCACCATTGGTGACATGGTCATATGACATAGTCAAATGACCATGTTGTATTTTGTTTTGATTCCTTGTGTATGGTGTTGCACCCCATGTGACTCTGTGTCTATAATGTCTTTGAATAGTGCTTTGGATAGTGCTGCAGGCTCTGCCCCGCATATTGTGACGCTCCACTGGTATCAAAACAATACTGGGACGTTTGTTATTAGAGCTTTTATCTCTGGTACTGCAACTAAACACTTTGTTACTGGAGTTGCAAAAGTTGGAAATGGAAAATTTCACGATTCAGCAATGCACTTTTAATAAGATTTTGATATGGGTATAATCATAAGCAATGAGCAAAGTTGTCCCCTAGAGGAAATTTGTATTCACATTCACATTGCCACCATACATACTGTACATAGAACTGGATTTTTTATCCTGGAGTTGGAACCTTTGATACTGGAACTGTGACTTTTAATAATGTTGTTAAGTAAAGGCAAAATTTACTGTTTCACTTTACGACTTCTGTTATGTACAAATCATCCAGGTCTTTGATTTTTAGTTTCTGCTTGAGTTCAACAATGAGAAAGACATTGCTCTAAATGTGGACCATAACTCCCCTGTATGTACAGAACAGACTTTATCAGGACTTTGCTAAAAGGACATGGCAGTTGCTTACATTCTGGCCACAGTTTCCTATCGCTGTTTAACATCCCTCAAACTGCCACAGCCGTTGCCGGGACCAGGGTGTGTCTGCAAATATGTCAGAGCCTGTTGCTGCTGATGCTGTATGCAGTGAATAAACAATGAGTAAACCAATCTTAACCATGCTGAGTTCAAATGAGTTATACAGGGTATAAGGTCTGACATTACAATTTGATTGGGTGAGATGCGTTCTCACCTTGCTGAGATTTTCTATAACATCACAGGTTATTTCAGCACAAGACATTATCACTCTGCTGACATTTTGCCAATTAATGAGAAGCTGAGCCAAAACACAGCCGCAGTGTTATTCGCGATACATTCCCTCACGCCTTCTAGTGCTTTTTGAATGTTGCAAACTAGAAAACATATTATGTCATGCTCTCATTAGTCGTCCTTCCCCTTTTACACTTGGGCACCTTTTGTCAACTGAAAGGGTACATTATAGTTATGTCATGAGCTTAAGTGACATAATGGGAGGAAGTTAGTGTCCGTTACTTTGGAAAAAGTCCTAGGCCACCATTAGATTTGTTAAGTGTCAACAATTGGACCCAAGAATGAAAAAAAATGGATTTGCCACTCTTCATAATACATTTCTTCTTTCTGATTTTCATTCCAAAGGTTGTGAGGTTTACCATATATTAGCTTTTCTAACCTGTTTGCCTTCCAAAAAGTGGTTTATTGGCTGTTACTTCCAAAAAGACCATGCCTCTTCATACTGTAGAAGTGTAAGGGGAGGTCACACTACATACTTGCCACTGTAGCCTATAAAAGCTGTTTTCTTTTTTCAGTTTTCGAATGCCGCGTACAAATTTTTCTATATTTTCTCTTCTAAAAAAAGAGACAGAAATAATTGTATATGGCCATTACATTACCTTTGTTGTCTGATCTCATTGTTGTGAGAGACTTTTGCATAGTACTCCCAACAATGTAAAGCATTTTTAAAAATTGTGTCAGAGTTGCCATATCTGTACAGGAGGCTAATGTAATACTTTTTCTATTAACAACTGACACCTAAGTTGACCATAGTTTATACTGCTTGCTCTTGGCAATTCAGGTAATTAGACAAGAGCGTACTGAGGGTTAAGAATACTAAATCTAAAGATCAAGTCTATACATCTTCCATGAGCTACAATATTTTTGCAAAATCAAGTTCTTGCAAGAAAAAAAGGCTATGCTTGCCAAGATAGCATAACTAGTTTTCAACAATGACATGACCTATTTTTCTCCCAGTTCCCTCCCATAAACAATTTATTTAGTTCTTGGAATATGAAGGTTATGCCTTTGACAAACTAAGAAAATCTGCATATACAGTATAACCCAATTTGGGGTGATATGTCTAATCTTTCCATCTTTTCCATCCAGAGCTGAAATACAACCTAAGTGCAGATATACACTACAAGGAACAATTCCTTCCTCGCTTCTACTTCCGTGCAAATGGGACATCCAATGTCACATCAGGACATGTGAGGGCCAGGCACGGAGCAATGACCTGTACCAAGCACAGAGCCTTCATGAGGGTAAGATGAGAATAGTTTGTTTTATTGTTTTACTGGGTTCATAAATTAAAAGTTTATGTATTTTTAGAATGTGAAAATCTGATATACATCTGATATAATATATATATATTGTCACACCAGCACACTAATACAAAAAAACTTCAAACTAATATGTATATATATATTAGTTTTAAAGTTTGTAGTGCATGGGGATATAATGCACTGATGTTTCTATAACACACTTAGCATACTGGTGGGAACTTTTCAAGCTGTGGTTACCTCTTAATCCGGACCGAAAGAGAGGTGTGAAACAACACCCAGCAGAAGAAGCTGAGAGCTTATAACTATTTACTTAAGTACTTCATCACTAAGTGAACAGACATATGATAGAATGGAAAAAAAGAATGATAATAGGCAGGCATGCAGGAAGGGAAGCAGGACTGAACAACATGAAGTGAAATAAAAAGTGAGTGAAAAAAGGAAACGGTCCATCTATAGGTATAAGCAAAAATAAGAAAGCCAGAACGTAAGGCAGTCATGCAGGAAGGAGAGCAAAAAAAAGGCACAAAGGCAGCAAGCAGACGGAATGAAGCAGCACTGTCCAAATATAATCAGAACTCAAATGTTTGTTGAATCCAAAGAGAAGAACTGACATTTGAAAGTACAAAATCCCCATTCATATGTCAGGTTGCCAAATGTGCCAACAAATTTGAAAGGCTTGGGAGGAAAATGCCTTTTCTGTCATCTACCCATAAACATAAATGCCTAGAGTTCCAAACATCTGTAATCTGTACCAGGAATCATTGCGTAATCACGTCTCAATGTGTCAAACACTACATTTTTAAAAAAATAAAAAAAAAATAAAAATTTGTCATTGCTTTTTTTTTTAAACTTGCACAGTACGTATTACATGCAGCACCGATTAACATTGAATTCTGCACACCAATGGGATTGATTTTCCAACAGGATAACTCATTAAACTTAATTAGTGGTTTGACAGATGATGGGGACAGAGTTGAATTGAAAAGTCGAATTGGATAAGGAAGTCCAAGTCATTTCAAAAGTGAAAAAGAATATGCTTATCATTTAACCATGTACAGTTTAGACTTTCTTTTCCTTCTGATGAGGAGTTCGATACTGACAGAGGCTTTTACTAATGACTTTGTAAACCTGACTACAGTACAGATGGGCCAGCTTTAAGGCAAATAAATAATATAGAAAAAAAAACAAATAGTAAAAGAAGGAAGGAAGAAATGAATAATACGAGGGGGGAAGGAATTAAGTGAGGATAGAAGAAAGGTATAGCGGAAAGACTAAGAAGGTAGATAGGAAAAAGGAAGGCGGGCTGGAAGAATTCAGAGACAGGAGCATTTGATGTGAGGATATATATGAGGCATACAGGAAGGAAAGAAGTAAGACGGAAGGAAGGATGAACATGGGCAAAGAAAGAATGAATAAAGGCTGAATGGACGACATGAACAAAACCTTTTGGTACAAGCAAAGGAACGGAGGAATGAAGGAAAGCAGCTTTTGTTCATTTCCTTTCTTCTATTCTTTCTTACTTCCTGAATGTCTATCTTAAACCTGAACGAAGGGATGAATTTAATCAGACATTAGGAAGGGAGGAAAGCAGGAAGAAAGGAATTAAGGTAGGAATTAAGATAGAAAGACAGGAAGGAAATCGAATTGGTCACCTATAGGAACAAGCACAGGTGTAACTAAAAGCTGCCATTGGAAACTGCATATGCATTTGTCTGTGTGTGTCTGTGGGATGATTTTCAGAGGGATGTTCGGGATATTTTCACGCCACTGTATTTTGATGTTCATTATGAGCTGGGCAAACACAGTGTGGCTGACAGAACCTCAAGTAGACTGCCCCCACTCAAACCCGTGATGCAGCAGAGAGACGGTTACACCAACCGGGTTAGGAATCAGGTACCGATGTACACCTTCCACTGTCATACACTTTCTCCCTCACTCTGTCATTCTTTCCTCACACTGGGCAATTAGGGATATTTTTGAATGATCTTATCTGACTCAGATCAAGATCTATTAAGAGAAAATACAGTATAATTTTGTAATACATGTATGCACCACAAATGTCTGTCTGGAAACTTATTATTATTTATTAGATGTTGTACTACAGCAGTTGTAATGATGTCCATAACAGCACAGCCTATAGTCCAGAAAGTTACACTAAAGGTCAATTTTATTAAGACATGCAGCATGCAGACTGAATGCAGACTAATTCTGGCTGGTGTTGTGAGCAATGTAAGACCGCAGAACAGTTACATGAGTTTTTATTTGTGGTGGAATGCCAATGATAACAGCAGTGGTTTCTTTGCAAAGCAGCGTATCAGAGTTAATTGTGCAGCTTGGTGCACACTTCATGCTTTATGGACATTTTGTATTCTCTGCTCTTTTCTAAAGTATTTGCTTACTTCTTAAATACAACAGGAAATATGTCACATAGCAAAAAGGAAAGAAAGAGTGAGATAGAGACATTGAGAGAGAGTGCACACTGTAAGGAGGAGCTTCCTGACTCAATGCTCTGAACACAGCATTACAGTGAAATGTGATTTTTCCCATTTTAAAGAGTAAAATAAAAATAAAAACAATCCAAAAATCAGTATGTGGTGGTCAATGCTGATATTAAATTAACTGGTATATGGGAAACACTGCTGTGCCTTGGCTATTCAGTCAATACAGGCATACTATAGTATGTCATATACCCAACTCAAAAAATCAGATGCTCAGATGCACCCACCATTCAAGGATCAGTCGTTCAAGAACAGGATGGTAGTAGCCTATTGGTTAAGATACTGGTTAATAAATCATACAATTTCAAGCTGCCACAGGGGTCCTTGAGCAAGACCCTTAACCCACAGCTGCTTGGATTGTAAGATTGTATCAGTTCTAAGTCGCTCTGGACAAGGGCGTCTGCTAAATGGTGTAAATGAGACTGAACATTTTTTGTGCATATTTTTTTCAGACGCAGTTTGCAAGATACTGCGCTTGGGAAAACTGCTCAACAAACCTGCAGGTTTATGCACATCTGGTGCTTCCACAGTAAGTTCATTTATTTATTTATAACTAATGCGCACGTCTTCACTAAACCTCTCACTCTCTTCTGCCTGCCAGTTATTAAGAGTTTCCAAAGCATGCCCGGTAGAGTACAAACTAGTGTGAGGCCCCATTAGAAGACCATGTTTTGACATAACCCACCTGTTAGTACTTTCACACTTTTACAGTTGAGCCCAAAATTTGTGGTTATCTAAAATTACATCTAAAACATGGGTCTTCGTGTGGAGTTTGTCATCTTTTGCCATTACGACAGCCTCCATGCTTATGAGAAGGCTTTGTAATACATTTTGTAATATGGAAAGTTGTTTCGAGATACAAATCATTTTTTTACATTGTTGGGACATTTTTCTGGTCCTCACAAAGACAATTACTTTTTAAATAAATTAGGATCATGTTGTTTATTATTTATTAGGACCATGATATCTTAGTCCAGTTACAAATTTCAAACAAAGCAAAGTGAAACGCTTGGATTGACAAAACAAAGCAAAATATCTGATGATCCAGAGCAACTCCAGGAGCATACTTTTTTCTTGCACAAATCAGCTTGAAAATGATATAAAATGATACATAATTAAGTGACTGTGCATTTGTTAAAGTGGATATATTGCCGTGTTAACTGAATCATAAATAGTGGCATTGTTCCAGACTGTGACCCAACAAACTGTGTAAAAATCATCCACCATCGTTAACTTATAACAATGAGTTGGACAGATTACTGAACTACAAATGCCATTTTGTCTTACTAACAAGGTAATAATAGACATCTGGAAAACATTTAAAATTCTTCCATTAAACGTTTAAATTTGTTCCAATTTTTTTTTTGTTCCAGCATTTGTATATATTGTCCCCACAAGGCCAAGTTTAGGGTTAGGGGTAGATGTAGGTGTAGCATTAATTAGCTACAGTAACGATACAGTGTTTGGGAGCAGTGGCAGTGATTCTTATTTTTTGTCTTTTGACTTTCTCCAAAGAACTGGTCAAGTCTCATGACTCCCCTCTTTCCCAACCCACTGATTTGACATATAGTCTTGTCTAACCATATAACTTAACCGCACCATAGACTGGAAAGCAGAAGCTAAGATGCAACAATGAGGGCTTTATTTTTAACAACAAGAAGTTCAATGCAAAAATAAATGTGTGTCAACCAATCAGATCTTACATGTGTCACCGGGCATGGCATTTCTAGCCTGCTGAATAGTTTTGTTTGTTTGTTTTTGTTTTTTGTTTTTTTTTTTATTTAGGCCATATATTTAAATGTAAAAGCATTATTTAAAAGATGTTTAATATGTTCAGGAAGTAAATCATCACCTTCCCAGTTTAAGAACCACCGGTATAAGAAAAGCTTGTATCTGATCGTTGTACAGTCGTTATTCTATCAAATTCTCCTGCTTTCACACACTGGCACCTGAGGGAATGTTTAGACCAGTACCAGGGAGCCAGAGCTTCGCATCAGTCATTTAGTGTCAGCCTTTTTTAATTGAGCCCTGCGTGGATGTGTGTGCGTGTGTGTGTGTGTGTGTGTGTGTGTGTGTGTGTGTGTGTGTGTGTGCGTGTGTGTGTGTGTTTGAGCAAATTAGCATTTTGGATCATGTTTCCACCCATATGCAAACTAATTTATGGGCCTCTTCCACCGTCCTCAGTGATAATTCATGATCTGATTATTCATAAGGTAGCAGTGTGTGTTTCTGTGTGTGTGTGTGTGTGTGTGTGTGTGTGATGATTGGGGTAGTGAAACTTGTCACACTCCCAGATGTGCACCTGCTGCCTCGTTTCAAGGTCTGATGTGTGTGTATTTGTCAAGCTTTCTTCAAAGCTCACTATGACAATGCTATGCAAATGAATGCTGCTGTTTTCGTTTGCGTGTTTGCTTATTGTTGTGCTCAGTATTCAGAATCAGCACCTGATGCCATGGAGTCAATTTACATCTAGTTTTTAAAATCGTTTTCACAATGAAATGCGGAAAGGTCTATGAGACGTTCTACACATACTGTACTTCCTTGGCGCTATGTTTGTGGAGACAATTCATTTTTATTTCATTTAAAAAATGTGCTTAGCTATGAAGCTAATTACCTGAATGAATCGCACAAAATGTGAAGCACACTGCCCCGCACTGAGATTTACTGTACCAAAGTTTGTAATGCAAATGAGTCGTGCTTTAACAAGATCACTGGTTGATAAGATGCTTTTCTTTTTGTCAGATCTCACAACAGTGTGCCTTATTTTGCTCTGGGTACCGGAAAGACCATAATGCTGAACACCACACTGGTTAACGCTGGAGATGATGCTTTTCTGCCTAAACTACACCTCAGATATCCCAGCAACCTGCATTTCATCAAAGTGCTTGACGCTGTGAGTGGATTTTAAATTCTCTAGTAAAGAGCATGCTTCAAATAAATTCCATTAAAGCCATCTCACGACATCACTGCAAACCTCAAACCTATACCTAAGCTGGATATGCTGGAATTTTCAGCAAAGCAATCTCTAGGATTTACAGATAATACTAAAAAGAGAAAGCATCCAGTAAGCGGCAGTTCTTTGGAAAGAAATGCCTTGTTGGTGTCAGAGTTCAGAAGCGAATGGTAGCGTGGTAGGATCCGTATTTTGTGTAAACAACATGAAAGCATGGATCCGTTCTGCCTTGGATCAAGAGTTCAGGCTGCTGCTGGTGGTGTAATGGTATGCAGGATATTTTCTTGAAACACTTTCGGCAACTTATTACCGATAAGTAAGCCAACTTATTACCAAATAAGCACTGTTTAAACATCACAGCCAACCTGAGTATTGTTGCTGGACATATCCATCCCTTTATGACCACAGTGTACCCTCAATGGCTATTTCCAACAGGATAACACACCATGTCACAAAGCTGAAAAAATGTTTTTCTTGTAATCAAATTTAAATATTAGTTCCTACGTTTGTGCATTGCTGGTGGCTTGCAAGTTACAGGGCCTACTTGGGTAATGGGAGCAGGATCTAAAGCATGTGATACAGACTAGGGGTGCAATTCAATTCAATTCAATTCAATTTTATTTATATAGCGCTTTTTACAATGTAGCATCGTCTCAAAGCAGCTTTACAGTAATACAATTATCTAAAAGGCCAATTCCAAGAAAACATTCATGTAAAAAAATAATAAGCAATGCTATAAAACAGGCCCACTTTGTAATTGTGGCAGCCATACAGTAGATTACTATTTCGGGAGAGGAGGTCAGGCTATGTATCTACAATGGCAGTTTGCTGAGTCATGAGTAAGCAAAATATATTTATATATAGTTTTAAATACCGTTAAATAGGTGTGGTTTAAATGAGATAAGTGTAGTGTTAATATAGATTACCACACTTGTCTAACTGCCTCATGGTGTAATTCAACTCCACCTTCTCTGTTGTTTTCTGATATCGGGCTGTTTTATGTGCCATTTACTGTATTTCTGAACTCACTAAGACTCTAGCTGCATGTTTAGGTATTAAAAGGACTAACTTATACTCTAGTGGTCAATCGAATGGGGATTACAAGTCAAAAATCAGAGCAGAGTTGCTCAATTTCCCTAACAGCGAGCACAAAATTAAACAATTTAACAAGAACCTCACAGAGCAAGGCTTCATAAAACTGTACTACAGCAGCTGGGATTCAAGGCGAATTTCTGCAGTTGAGTAACTTCTGAATCAATAGGAAAACTAATGCGTTCTGATGAGTCAACAGACCTACTCTACATCTGGATGTATTTATGCGTGCAAGATGCCAAAATATGACTTCAACCCACAGTATCTACTGCCCATTGTTAGAAATGGCTACAAGTAATGCATTTATTTGGTGACTTATAAAAGTTCCTAACATGAGGGCAATTTGGAGTCAGAATTTCAGAGCATCCATAGTATTAGACAAACATGTTTTGATTTGATGGCAACTTGTTGCTGATTTGTTTGATTGTGTTGGCAAACATACAGTAGTTGATTACTTGTTAATACTGTTAATACCTACCACATGTTTAGCGTATATATGTTTGGAGATATGAGATATGCAGAGATTTAATGTCTGCATTATGTACTGTGAAACAGAAGACTGACATAGTAGCGTAGATACTTTGCACATACTTTTTATTTCAAAGAATGTTGCTGTACTAGTTTTCTGTCATTTAAATGTCAATAAGATATAAAAGAGCTTCCTATTATAATTCTTAGGACCTCAGCCATTAAAGCAAATTGACATCGATCGGGTGGCTGTTAAGTCCTTAACACTGGTGTTCACATTAATTAGAAAAGATCAATAGATCGTTTTAAATGAATATTCATGAGCACAGGAAGAAACATTTAGGACGTATTCATTTACAGTACAACTTAGTTCCAAACAGTAGCAAATAATCATAAATGAAATGATGGTTTTACAATAATATAAACTTTAAAAGTGCATTTTTAATTAGATATGGGTCTAAAAATCTAACTTAGGATCATGCTGTTTATTATTTGTTAGGACCATGATATCTTAGTCCAGTGATTTGCTTTAAGAGCTTTAAAAACAAAGCTAAAAATGATGCATTTGTTAAAGTGGACCTGTTTAAAGTAACTTGTTGATACTTGTTGATACAGTAGCTTGAATCATAAATATTGGCATTGTTCCAGACTACGACCCAACAAAATGTGTGAAAATCATCCACCAACGTTAACTTATAACAATGAGATTACTGAACCACAAATGCCATTTTGTCTTAAACACACTCCATACTAACAAGGTAATGACAGACATATGGAAAACATTTGGAAAACAAAATCCTTCCATTGATTGTTTTTGTTCCAGTTTCTGTACATATCTTGTTCATTCTCTTTAGGAAATTCACAAAGTACATTTCCATTTTATTTTTACAGATTTGAGCTTGAAAGTGGTTCTATTGGACTAATACTAGTAGAACTAATATGTGCATTTTTTGTCTCATCTGTGTAACGATGTTATTGCTGTGATCTGATGGTGATTTTAGGAGGAGAAACATATCAGCTGTGAAATCACAGAGGAAGATAAAACAGCCATCGGTTTAGACTGCAGCATAGGAAACCTTTACATCCCCTCTTTGTCTAAGGTAGCTTCCTAATTCCTTTCTACACCTACTTTTCTGTTTTACTGTGGGTTCTTGACTGACTGGCCCCTTTTGTGTTCAGCTCAACATCAGCTTTTTATTAGATGTGAACCAAAACAGCAGTGCTGGTGATCTCGACATCATCATTAATGTTACAAGGTAAGAAAAGTGATCCTTAGTAAACTATAGTAAACTTGTTTCAAACAGCAGGATATGGAGCAATGCACTAAAGGAAGGAAATATTGTTTGTGGGTCTTGGCTAGTACCTGTTTCATAGGAAGTCAGCAATTTTTTTGCCACTGCTTAACGTTGTATATACACTGCAGCACACATGTTTTGGGTGTTGTTAGGGACGACTGGTAAACCGATACTATTGGATTATATGAGTCACTCAAACTTTAGCAGCAAAGCAGATTGTTGCTTCCTACATGCACAAATAACAAAGTTGACAGTTAGAGTTCTGAATCAAAAGCTGTTTTCAATTTAAACGCTGCCAGATCCCACCCATTATTTTATTGCAGTCCTACTGTATTAAAGCTTCCATTCTGAGAGGGTTTGCAGTATATGCTTCCTCTGAGAAATGTGAACCACGTTCTTTACATTCTGTGGAAAAGGGGCATTACCTGTAACGCAGAGTTGACCAAACATTAACATGGTCACATAGTAGTTTAGATGTTTTGCACATGATGTTTTATATGAAACAATAATATTAATTAAAACACAATATGAAAACATACAGTGTATTACAATCGTCCGTCACATTTTTGTAAATATTTTGTTATGTCTTTTCTTGGGATAACACTGACGGTTTGACACTTTAATACAATGTAAAGTAGTAAAAGTGAGTAAACCCCTAAATGAAAATGGCCAAATTGTGCCCAAACTTTCAATATTTTGTGTGGCCATTATTTTCTAGCACTGCCTTAACGCTCTTGGGCTCTTGAGTTCACTAGAGCTTCACAGATTGCCACTGGAATCCTCAATGATGACATCAAAGAGCTGGTGGGTGTTAGAGACCTTGCATTCTTTCACAGATGCTCAGTAGGGTTTAGGTCTGGAGACATGCTTGACCTTTACCCTCAGATTATTTAGCAAGGCTGTGGTCGTCTTGGAGGTTTGTTTGGGGTCATTATCATGTTGGTATTCTGACCTGTGGCTCAGTTTCCAAAGGGAGGGGTTCATGCTCTGTTTTAGTATGTTGGCATTCATGGTTCCCTCAATAAACAGTAGAAAATGGCTAATAGGGCACACTTGGGTATACTCACTTTTGTTGTCGGCGATTTGGACATTATTAGTTATTTCCTATCCAAGCTATAGGCTGACAACTTTATATTATATAAAAGTGTCATATTTTTAGTGTGATCACATGAAAAGACATATAAAATAAAATATTTGCAGTATGAGGGGTGACAATCTATTCTTACCGTTGTTTCTTCTATAAAACTTGAAACATTCATAACGAAAACAAAAGGAATGTTACCATGTAGTTTTCTGCCATCAAGAGTGTAATTTTCATTTCTCTCAGCAGGTGTGACAAGGCATATTTTTATTTCATAATTCTTAAGACCTTGGCCATTAAAGCAAGCAGGCATTGATCAGATGGATGTTAGACGGCAGATAATATTACTATTATTACTTGTCTTCACAATGAAATTGTGTAACTTTAGTTAACATCTGAATTGTTAATTGTATTAACCTGGCGGTAATGAATATGTTACCTATAAGTACCTCAATACACAATAGTAACGGCCATTTTATTCCCTTTATAAATACTCCATTGTGACTTAAAAAAAACAATGAAAGTGGAAATTAATTAAACATATTATCCTTTGTTGCATTGGTTTAAACTGTACTTTGGGGCACTTGACTGTATGTGATTAATGATGGTTTACAATGACTGTTCATGCATCATGGAAACTGTGCACTGTGTAAAAGACTTGTTTAGAATTGCAGAATGTTATGTGTTTAAAGTTCATACATATTCTCTGTTAGGAGACAAACCATGTGATGTTTATTTTAGAGAGAACTACGAGAACGAGGACCTTCTACATGACAATATAGTTCATCTGACTCTCCCACTGAGATACGCTGTAGATCTCAATGTACATGGGTGAGTCATGGGTTCACATACTATTACCCAATTGGATGCAACCTAGGAGGTTCTTGGAGACTGAAAACAAGTAAATAAATCTCAATTTAAAAAATGAATGAGTAGGTGTACCAGTGTTCAGTTGAGACTCTAGTCTCTGCCATATGTGAGTCCTAGGTCATGAAGAGTAATTTAAGTCACAAGACTCAAATCTGCAAGTCTCTTGAGTCTCCAGCACTGAATTCAGGTCAACCCCCTAATTTCTAGCATGAGTCCAATCTCAACAGCCAACACCTGAACTCAAATATTGAAAACAAGTTGACATGGCTATGGTTTTTCAGTTTGCCTTGTCGATTGGTAAAAATGTTAGACATAAAAACATCATTTCACTTCATTTGCAACATATAAAGGGTGAGTCAAAAATCGTAGTCGTGACTTTTTGCTAAGGCTGCCAGTCGATTGTTGGTTTCATCATTGGTAGTGGTCTTCGGACAGCCAGTAAGTGTGGCTTGACATCCATATTTCTGGTTTGTCCAGAATTTGCCTATAAGGGGCTGAATCTTTGCAGCTAGGATACGCTGTGATGTCACAGTTACCTGTGACCAAAAAAGTTATGAACTTTCTGTGTTGGTCTTCCTTGATATGCTACATTATCACCTTCCCATTGGGAAAACTTGCCCTTGATCCAATATGGCGGCTTTCAAGAAGGACATGTTTTGGGACTCACCCATTACTTGCTGGTGTACTCAGATATGTATTAACTATGCTTTATTCAAAGATGCAAAAAAGATTCAACAAATCAAACAATATATTTGCAACAGGTGACCATGTCACTGGACCATGTCATGGTCATCCTGTTTAAATTTTTTTTTAATAATTTAAAGACTATGGAATATTAATAAGATTAGATTATCGCAGGGACAAAAATGCATATTTGAATTAAATGCTGAAATTCCATTTTGAAAATGTTTACAACTCTGATTAGTCACTGAATCTGCAATTCTTTCTCTTTTTCTTTAATGTGCAGTTCTGTGTCTCCATCATCATTCACATTTGGTGACAATGAAGCAACACCAATTGACTGCTACAGCGAAAAGTTCAACTATACATTTAAGGTAGTCCTTTCAAATCCACCATCACACAGCAGCAATTTCAGTCTGCACTGATTTATTTGCTTCATTATTGCTGACTCTACAGTAGCAAGGCATCTTGGTCAGGGTCACACTGAGGATCTTGAGTCTATCCCACAATGTATTGGGCAATAGCAGAGATGCATGGACAAGGCACTAGTCCATTGTAGGGTTCCACAAAAACACCACCCATCCTTCACATCCATCCTAGTATTGAGTTCCAGGAACATTCCAGTTCCAAGAACATCCACACTTAAATATTCAGCTCAGATTGAGCACAATATTGGCCAATTAAAAATCGGGAATAAAGTGTGTAAACCTTATTCATGAACACCTGTGTATATGCTTAGGGGTACCAACATTGGGCAACAACTATCCACATTCCACATTAACTGGTAAGCTCAAAAGTTCATTTTAAGACCTGATAAATTGAGTGTTGAGTTAATGGCAAAGCAGTAGCCCACCAGTAACATAAGTTTGAGCCCCAGTGATGCCTTATGGCCAGCCCTGGCATCAGACATGCACAACAGGTACAGCGTGGCTAAGGGAGAGAAGGAGATTGGACAGGTGCTGCAACCCTTGGTGCGGCAAGTTACCCCTGCTGAGTACTGAGAAAAACTGGTGTCCTGTCCAGAGTGCACTTTTTATTGCAGCGCGAAATTCCAGAAAGTAAATTTTTTTGGTAGTCACCCACACCCTAACCAATCCTATTTAGGATAATCAGGGTTGAGATACTGACCTGCATTACTATAGGTTAATAAAAGTCATTTAGTCTAAATAGTATAAACCTTACAGGTGATGAATGTTGGTCCCAGCAAAGCTCTAGAAGCCAAAGCGGAAATCGAGATCCCTCAAGTTGTGGTTCCACATCCAGACCAGCTCATCCGAATTACTGATTTACAGGTAAGAATTATTTGAGTGAATTATGAATTATTTGAGTTACACCTTAAATAAATCTTATCAAGTGAAGGAATACTAGTAATAAGGCAAATTATTCTCATCTATTTTATTGTGATATAGTAACATGATATTAAGATTTTCACCAATTCCAACATATTTGTACTCACTTTTATGTCTCTAATGCATTCATTGTCATACCTTCTTGATCCAATTCATGGTCATGGGTAGCAATCCATCGCAGGTCCCATACAACAAACTCACTCATACAAGGACACTTTAGAGATGCCAGCATATATTTGATATACTGGAGGAAACTGTAGCACTTAGAAAAAAACCACTCAGGCAAGGAGAGAACATGCAAACTTCACACCGTCTGGGGATCACTAGAGCTGTGCGGTAACTGTACTAACCACGGCACAACCATGCTGCTCTGAAAATGTTTATTGTTTTACTAAATGGTATTTTATTTTATTTCATAATTAACCTACTCTGTTTAGCTCTCTAAGTTGTTCTATATGAAGAAATGAGATAAAGATCCTCCAAGCTGATGTGATGTTGCCTGAAACAGTTTGCACTTATTGTTGCCCAACGGGGTCACATCAGATACTGAAAGGTTCATGCAGTTTTTCAACTATATCTTCAACTATATGAAAACTATATGTTCAACCACCACTGAATGTACTGGTGTGAAAAACAGGAAGAAAACAGGAAACTGAATCTGGAAAAAAAAATGTAGAAGAACAGATGGTTTGTTTATGGAACAGATCGACATCTTACATTATCATCATCGACATCATCTTTATCTTATGATCTATTTCAGGTGACTCAAGGCCAATGCTATGTGAAGAATAGCAGCTGGACCCTAAAGGATGACTGCGATGTGAAGAAGCCTCCGTTTTATAAGGATCTTGTGTTCTTCCTGTCAAAAAGCAGCAAGCGCACAATGGTAGATGTCTCTTAGTTGAACACTTTTCTAGCGGACTGGGATTGCATATCTCACATATTGGTCTGTATCTTATTGTCTTGTAGTTTTGTGTAAAAGTGGACGGGGCTTGTATGACCATCGAGTGCATCTTTGGTGACATAGACGCTGGGAAAGAGGTCACCATTAACGTGGATGTGGAGCTTAACCCCGAGGTTCTTCAGATCAGCCCTGTAAGAATGAGTCATTACAAACACACTGTGCCTGATACACGATTTGGTTTGAGAGGTATAGTATAATACTTGTTTTAGCCAACATGCATTGCACGGTTTAGGTATTATTATACACCAAATACACACTTTATTATCTCAAAAAGAAAACAATTAAGCATTGTAATGCGTGTCATACATTTATGTATAATGGAGTAATATGGATGAGCCATTTAGACTTGCATTGGGATGTCTTACTCTCTATATAAGCTCAGAATCGATTAGTCAGGTTAAATCTGGTCGTGTTACCTTTTGAGGACTCGTATAAAGCGAGTGTACAGGTATGTGCTGCATAGCGTCATAACAGCTTAAATGGCAGCACGGTGGCTCGGTGGGTAGCACCGCTGCCTCATAGCAAGAAGGTCCCAGGTTCAGTCCCAGGATGAAGCGGTGCGTAGAGTCTATATGTCCTCCCAGTGTCTGAATGGGTTTATTTCGGGTACTTCGGTTTCATCCCAGTGTCAAAAGACGTGTGTTAGGTTAATTGGTGTTTCTAAAAGTGGTCTTTAGTGTGTGACTATATGTGTGTGTGTGTGTGTCCTACGATGGATTGGCGCCCGTCTAGGTTTGTTCCTGCCCTTGTGCCCAGAGTTGTCGGGTGGGCACCGGCTGGCCCACGACCCTGTGTGGATTAAGTGAAAGAGAATGAATGATCATTCAGTATCAGCATGTGCAGACTGATTGCTGAGAAATGCTTGGCTGGAGCTGCACTCCATAAGCACAAAGATGATAATGATGAAGAAGTTTTACCACCCAGTTTCATTACATGCACTGGATATTTACATTTTTAAAGCATCTTTTTTCAGACATTTTCTCAAATACAGAGCAACTTTGATACGTACCTTAACATTTGGTTGCATAAAAAATTACCCTAAATATGTACGAGGTCTGTTACTTCGCTATCCCACCACTGAAAACCTCCCTCACAGTTAGCATTTTCCATTCTCCTCATCACACATTTATGGCAATTTAGGATGACAGGAAAATCACAAGAATATTGTTAACAAGCTATTTAGACCGAATCAGATCCACACATGAAATTGCCCGAAGAAATAACTGAAAATGTCAAGTTCAGTGTGTTTTTTTCCATTCATAATGCCCAAAACATAGCAATCTGCTTCACATAGGATGCCAAATATCGGATTTGGGACATTAATCCACACAAATGTGGATGTATTGGATACATTGCAATGTCTTGACTATTCAGTGCCTATCATATATAGCATTGCTAAGTACAGTATAGAATATGATGTTCCAACAATGTGCATGTCATCTACTTCAAATTCTCAATATTTAGGTAGGTGGTATGTAAGTATCATCAGATTTCCCAGCAGAACATTGCCCAGAGCATTATACTGTCAAACTTATTCACCTCACCTGTCCGTCGTTTTAATCTTATAGATGACTGGTGTAAGTCTGGGTGTGTTTCTGTGTTCTCCCTCACAAATGACTCTCAAATTTCAGTGCTTCATGTGGTGACGCTTTGTACTAAGTCCTCTCAGTCCTCTGTTGTTTTAGCGATCGCGATAGTATACCGAACATTTTTAATTACACTGCTCACAAAAACTAGGGGATATTTCATAATGGGGTATTTCATTTTGATCTAAAACGTTTGCACAATTCCGTATGTTGCCATAGCTGTAACCTAAAAAGGTGATAATAACTGTTCTATCTTGTTTTAGGGAAGACACACTGTAATGAAAATGGACAGCATCATTTCAATCAATTCGCCAGTCAAAGATGCCAACACCATCCTGCTGAAGGAAGACTTTAGCACTGTCGTAAGTCACACCACAAACAGTAAAGCGGGATGGTTTATACAGGACTGCTTTTATAGTTTTTCAGTTGAACTGGTTGACCTGTAACCTCTCATTTGTGACAGGTGAGACTGGAGGGGCACAACAGCCAGAAGCTGCCGCAGGTGGTTGCTCACTTTATCATTGGGGTCAGCTTGATTCTGGGGCTGAGTATTCTTGGCATGCTGGTTTTCTGTCTTTGGAAGGTGAGGAACACTGTGATTCTCTGTCTCTAAAATATGAACTCCAGAAGCTATGTGTGTACTTTTGCATCAGAGGGGCATTTTCGTAGTTTTCAGGACAGCATCATGCCTGAAACAAGCAGAGCAACATTTTCTCCAGTTCATGGGCTATGAATTAGAATAAGTATGCTACAAAAATTACTAGAATGGTAAAAGAACAATTAATAAATTCATGCAAATAAACATGTGTAGACATAGGGGATGTCCCTAATAAAGAATGGTTGTGGGTGTGTGCAAGAGCGAGAGAGTCAGAGAGAGTGGGAGTGAGTGACTGGGGTACAACCCATCACAGTCTTTAAAAGAATGCATCCAACCTAGTGACTGTGCTGACCTCGCCTCCTCATTCTCCTTGCTTGAAGTTGCTCTCAAGTTGCTTCTGAATTGCTCTTAAACTAAAAGTCCTAGCTAGGACCTTTGCCTTGAAAATAATAAAAACACACATACAAATGGACTAACAGTGAAGTTCACGCTTTACTGAGCCTAAATGATGGAAAATATACAACAAGATTTTGATTTTTATAAGTGAAAATCAGGTGGTTTACTCCTTCCTTATTACACAGCGTTCTTCCTGGCGAACATAATAAATAAAAGATCCTGCAACAAATTTAGTTCTTTCTTAGTCCCTATAATTTTATTTTTATAATAATAATTTATTTTTGGGCAGCACGGTGGCTCGGTGGGTAGCACCGCTGCCTCACAGCAAGGAGGTCCTGGGTTCAATCCAGGGTGGAGCGGTTTGGGTCCTTTCTGTGTAAAGTCTGCATGTTCTCCCTGTGTCTGGTTTACTCAGGGTACTTCGGTTTCCTCCTACAGTCCAAAAACAGGGTTGGGTTAATTGGTGTCTCTAAAGTGACCCTTTGTGCGTGACTGTGTGGAGCCCCATCTGGGGTTGCTCTTGCCCTTGTGCCAAGAGTTGCCAGGTGGGCGCAGACTGAGCCGCGACCCCGTGTGGAGAACTTAATAGATGGATGGATAATTTAATCCCACAATTGTAATCCCACTTTGTGTGTTAATATTAGGGTGGAGTAAAGAGGATCTAGGGGCTAGCATTGGCATATAAAATAAATTAAGTTAGCTTTCAGCTCCTCCTCCTTTGCTACTATATCCTTCATATTCATAGCTTTGCTGATGACACCAAAATGGCTCCATGTTGCCCCCACCACCCCTAATGTCCAATATTTGGGACGCTGGCTGCATTGTAACTCTTTCAAATTAAATCCCAATTAATACAGAGGGACAAAAGATGTAGCAACAAATTCTGTGAACAAACATGTTAAAAACTTGATGGCGTAACTATGAATACGTCCCCAGCAGCCTGCAATTTAAATGTCCTTAGGGAGTCTTTTCTTACCATTGTTGCCATGGGTTTGCTCATTTGGAGGTGTGGGCATGTTGTCTTGTAAAAAAAAAAAGAGCTATATAAATAATTATGACTTTGATGCTAGACTTTGACGATCAGCCTTTTGCTATGAACTTTTTTAGTCAAAACAGTTTAGACTTTAGACACGTGTATTTATAGCTACTTCATTACAGTCACTATAGACAGCTAATTCTGGATTTATCTTGATGAAAGAACAGTGCATATATAACACATGAGACAAAATTTACACATCCAGTCAGGAAGACAAGGACAATATTCAGCAACAACCCCATAAAAAGCCAAATGAGTCTGAAATGTTCTGAAAGCACCGGTCTATACAGCACTCCCATTGCTCTGTATAACACTTGAAACTTATGTGTAGCAGATCCAGTGCAAATCACAAGATTCTCATCACATTCCTCTTTTTTCTTCAGGCTGGCTTCTTCAAGCGGGAGTTGAAAGAAAAGCAGAAGATTCACAGGGACAGTTGGGACTATGTCCCCAAGAATGAAATTGTATCATAAAGGTTTGCAGCTTTCAGGAACGGTGTTTAGGCTGAGAAGACGTTTTAAAGGATCGAAAAAGGAATATAAGGAAAAAAATGGCATGGACTTTACACACCATGCCAACGAACATGTAAGTGGGAGCCAGAAGAGATTGCGTCTGGATGACTTTTATGCAGGACCAGATATTTGCACTTTGCTGGAAGGAGAGCCGAGTTCCACATGCACATGGGAATGAGTCTTTGCTCCCAGGAAAATGGAAGAAGTAAAATTAACATTACCGTGTTACAGAATCACCACACAGCTGCCACCGGAGATTGCCTGCTGTAAACCGGAGACCTGCTAGACTGATCAGGGGATCGTTATGAACTCTGTGTCCTGTCCTGAACTGTCTTGCGGCCCTTGTTTGACTGAAATAGCAAATCAAGCTATCAAATGCCAGACTTCGATTCATCAAGCATGCAAAGTTTTACAAGTAAGCTTTGATACACTGTCATTACAGTTATGTAGATCATCACAAACACTGGCATGGAGAAATGAAAACATCTCGCCGTATTCGACGGTGTCTTAATGGGGGACACTGTTACAGGCAGGGATATGACTGTCTTCCAACTTTACCTTCCTCAAGGGACTTAAAGATGGGTCTCCATGGCGGCGGCCTGGCATATTTTACCACTGAGCATCCTCTATTGTTTTTTGATATTTAATTCTAATCTCTGTTTGAACACGTGTCTTTGTGTGAGTACAATGGACAGTTTAATGAGGAAAAAAATGAAAATCCTGTGATTCAAAATCCACTTATAATGGAAGCTTAAGGGCACTTGTTAACGTTTCAACCCACTTTTTTTGGTCAGGGTCATGGGGACTCAGTGTCTATCGCATGACTAGGCTAGTAGAAGTAGGGCTCCCCTTTGTAGCAACAGACAATGATCCCTGGCCAGCCCTCAAACTCAACCAGATGATGCTAGACCTCACCAGGGAATACTGGTCCTTGCAGTGACAGGCTAGTATGTTGGACCACTGTATTACCCCAGCGACAGGCACGTGTTAGTTTTCGTAATTGCCACTTTAAAAATATATAACTAATACAACATTTAAAACTACAGCCTCTTCACTTAACAACGAAGGATGTAATGATGAGATACGATGTACCGTTTTACCGAAGCTGTTCTTATGTTGTAGTTTCTAACATGTAAGGTTTTACAGTATCCCTATGCAATCAAACCCAAACACTTATGCTGCACATTGTGATAATTACACGTTCATGTCAAAGGAAGAATTACACAGCTTAGAGCTTAATTTACAAATACGATTGACCACAGAACAAATGACAGTGTTTTACTGCTTGCATGAAAATTTATTGACTGCCCCAGCGACTGCCTTTGAAGCTTTGTTATAAGTGAGTTTTTTCGTAAACAGGCTATGCTGATCCATTTCAATACAGGAAAACAGGCTTAAATTATTGTTATTGCTTGGAAAGGTATGCGTCGCTTAACATCCAAGATACTGTGGTGTTTATTAAATAGCGATTTACTTAATGACGACATTGACCATCATACTGATTTTCTATTTTTGTACTATTATTTAAGATTAAAACTGTAGATTGTACAACTGTACACAACGGATAAACTTTATTGTTTTTTTGCAAATATTCACTCAATTAGAATTTATCATTAGCAAAGAAGTTTTATATATTTGTACAGAAATAAAGTTTATCCGTTTGAACATTAAATATGTTGCCTTTGTAGCAAATTCAATTGAATATGGGTTGAAAAGGATTTGCCATTGTTTTATGTATTCTGATTTTATTTACGTTTTACACAACGTCCCAGCTTCATTGGAATTGGGGTTGTAATTCACTTGAGTGGTAAACATTGCACAGCATTCAGTCTACTCAGGCTGAATCTGTGTGTGTTTCATAAAACTTTGTGTTTAATCTTACTTTCTGTACCAGAGGCTGCACTGCTACGTGTCGTTACAACTGCTGTAGTACAACAGCTAATGTAGGTGTTAAGGACAGTATAAAATATAATAAGGCTTCTAACTATCTGACCGGACACATGTAAGTGAAAAGATGTTATGCGGCGCATACCTGTATACTACAAGTGAATTTCCATGTCCACCATGGGTTTTGGATGAGGTGAATCAAATATGGTATGGGACACACTTCAGGGTTTTGGTTTTTTAAGTGTGCCATTTCGGACAGGAGCGTAGTACATTTATGCTAAAGTTCAAAAACGGTGCAGTCCCTGCCTAAGTCCACAGCTATACTTTCTTCCTCTCTCAATGGTGAGTGTAACATTGAGTTTGTACAGAGACATGGTAGAGACACCATATGGAAGCAGTGCATGGTTGCCGGGTGTTTTGTCTGGTTGCCTTGGTGATGGAGCACAGATGAACAACAAGAGTAATGGCACCTTCAACTCTTTGCATGTTCTGTAAGTTGCTCTGGATAGGCGTTTGCCAAATGACTCATGGAAATATTGCGCGGTTGGCACACGGCTGAGAGAGAGAAAAAAACACTGCTGTGTCACGCTGCACATCTAATGCTCTGTTATAGTGTGTGTGTGTGAGAGAGAGAAAGACAGAAAGAGAGAAAGAAAGAGAGAGAGGACTTGTTCCATGTCAGGAAGCCCCTCACAGAAATAAAAATCAGTGTTTATTCAAATCACTGTCAATGATAATATGATGATTTATTTGTACAATCATGTTTATCTTAAAAACAACGGATTGTGTGTGTCCAGTTTGTCCCTGTATGTGTGTGTGTCCTCATTGTTGTTATTTAAGTGCCTATTCACTGGACCGTACTGAGTGAAATGTGCTTTTTGTCTAAATGAAAATAAATAAGTATTTTATATTTAGCTTGCATGACTCGGTTTCACTCTCAAAACTCACAGCTGTCTTCTGGAAACGACTAATGTTAACCATACACTAGAGGATGTAGGGAAAGTATGTATGATCCAAGCTTTAAAATAACATGAAAATATTATATATAAAAAATTGAAAGGTGGTGCTTCTATTATTTAACCTTAAGATACGATTGCAGTGCTCAAGAAGCCGCTTCATTATCATATACACCTAAATGACCTTTTTTCAATAATACTGGCAGCCTAGCAACCACAAGGACACACACAGCAACCACATAGCAACAATGTAACGACCACATATCAATATCTATTTAGCAAAAATCTAAAATCCTAAAAAAAAGTAAACATGTTGTTCTTTTAATGGCTTTTGAGTTGCTTGCAGAAAAATAAGCATGATTACAGATCCTGTACTTAAGTAGAGTGCTTATACTTTGCTAAGTGCTCTGACATATGGCAGAAAAAAAACAAAAACGGTAGTAAAAATGAAATGAATGACTGAATCATCTTGCAGTGCTTACCTTTTTCATTTCAATTGCCATTTTTTTTTTATCACACTTACCCATTACCATGTTATACATTATATCTCACTTTAGTTAAATGTATTGGCACCCCTATCACAGCTGATATATGCTATTCCAACTTTTTATGCTATGTATCTTTATAAACCTTACATTTTTTAAATCAAAACAAGCTTTTACATTCACAACAATACCCTACTGAATACCAAATTATCAGAAATAACCAATACTATAGAAAAACAAACACAAGAGAGGAAATATTGGTTGCTGCCATCACAACTAAACTCCAGAGACCCATGGTTCAGTCCTGACCCCGGAGTCGGTATGTGTGGAGTTTGCACAAACAAATCTAGGTAATGAATCCAGTGAGTGAGGGAAAGAGTGATAGTTAGGCTGCAGCTCTGTGGTTGCAAAGGATTTGATAGGCTAAGGGGTTCTCTGGTCGCCGCTATGGTGGTTGCTAGGATGTTCCTTTGTGGTTGCTAATTATTACTATTATTATTATTATTATTATTATTATTATTATTATTATTATTATCTGTTATAATTCCACCACATTTAATATGGTTACTAAGGCTTTGCTGAGTTGCTGTTATGGGATATTGGAGGGTTGATAAGGTGTTTTAAGCAGTTACTGAGGTGTACTTGCTAAGTAGTTCAAAGGTGGTTGGTATCATATACAGGCTGATTGTCGTGGTATTTCTAAGCGGTTGCTAAGGAGTTAGTAAGTAATATTTAAAATTAAAAGATATCCAATAACTTTGGCAATTTTCTCTAAGCTTTTCAGACATTTATGATTAAAGGTTATTCGACTGTCCAAATATTTTGCTACGGTTGCTAAGTTGTTGCTATGTGGTTGCTTAGGTGTTAGTAACATATTTAAAATGAAAGATATTCAGACGTCCCTATACTTTTGGCAATTTTCTCTTAACCTAAACTATAGACTAATAGTACTAGATAACTGTCTATGTTACTTTTTTTGTGAAAGACCAGACAAGTTTTGTAGAGCAAACATTCTGGACTATTAGAAAAAGTGGATCAGGATTTTAGTTGGAGAAAACATGGACTGTATTATTTTGGTTTGGTAAAACCTGGACTGGACAATTTCAAAAAGTGAATCAGGATTTATGTTATATATCTTATTTTATTCTCAGACAAAATTTGATTGTTTATAAATATAATTTGTTATAATAGTTAAAAAATAATTTGCTTGTCAAACAGCATCTAATAATTGCTAAGTGGTTAGATAACATGATGGTGCACAGGCTTTTCTCTCCAGATATTTGGCATTTTTACAGTCGGCTTTAAAATGACTGGAACTTGTGGGTGAACCTTTGGAAAAGAGGTGAACAGTTTTTGTCTGACACCCTATCCCAGAGAAAAAAGCGTGGAGGCATGAGTGTGTTCAGGACAGGATGCCAGTCCATTGCAACGCTTTGCAGGTACAGCCAGAAAGTTCTGCTGGGACTCGACTCGAACCTGGGCCACCATGGCAGTGGGCTGCTCTGCCAACCAAGCAGCCGAAAGATGAACATGGTTTATATAAATGCCGTTGTGGTTAACAGGCTGGCACATTGATAAGTACTGTCATACTGTATAACGAAAATATTACAATTCAAGCGAGTCACAGGTAAATCATCTCAGTGTTTTGAAGCTCTTTAGCTGTAATGAACATTTGTAAAACGACACAACTCCACTGCGTGATGGTGTTGGTTACGGAAGCAAACAATTTACCCAATGACCACCAAGTCAGTCACCAAAAGTCACCAAGCCTTCAAATCCAAAGCCTATGAACAAAGCCACCTTTTTTATTAAGAGTTTGATCCATGCAGCTCCTAGTGGCCTGGCAGCTGTTGGAAACGGCAGTAGCTAAAGACATGTTGGTATTCTGGATGGAGCCTGCATCCTGAAGGTTTACAAAACCCTGCAATGGACTGGTACCTTGTCTAGGGTAAACCACTGCATGTGCTGAGTGAATTCCGAGAGAGAATCCAGACCCTTCCTCGTGACCCTGACCAGCATGAGGGAGGTAAAACAGATTGCTTTGACATTTGTTTGATCCATTTTTACCAAGAAACACAATTACTCAATTTCTAACTCTGTATATATAAGATTTAAAGCAGTGGTTATATACACACAGTGGTTTTACATTTACGCATACAACTCGAGCATAGCCAACATGGAGGAGGTTCAGAAGTTGATCTGTAGTGCAAAAGTGTTAACATTCATGGAGTCTTACATTTTACTATTCTTTAAAGTTGAACAAATTCATTCCTAGTAGTTTAGCTCACAGGAGGAAGAAACAATTATGGCCCCTTGAACTCCAAAGCATGCCTAAAGTTCCTGAGTCTCTGACTTGGTTTCTTTGTTGAAACCCAACTTTTTGTGCTGTGTGTACAGGATATTACAATAAATCTTAGTAGCCTTATTTTTGGAAATGTTTAGTAAGGTGCACATGTAAAGACTGTTTATTCACCATCATGCATTGTCTATTGTCTATCAATAATGTCACCTCCCACTATCCAAAGTATACATATTGAATTTGGATTCAGTGCTGGGGAACGATTCTGAACTTTACAGAGCAAGAAGACTGAACGCTAAGACTGTGGTGGTCTAGGGGTTACTGGACTATGGACTTAAAGGTCCAAATCCTACCTCTGCCACAGTTGGGTGCATGAGCAAGGTCATTAACCCACAATTACTTGGATCGTAAGACTGTATTCATTGTAAGTCGCTCTGGATAAGGTAAAATAACATAAATGAACGCACACTTTGAAATGCAATACGTCACTGCCAGAAGCAAGTCCAGGACTCCCAGTCTGGTGAGGTGAGGCTTCATTTCCTTTTCAAAGTAGTGTTCAGGATCCTTGCTCTGTAAAGTACAAGATCCGTGCATTCCCAATATCACAATACTATCTCAAAATCAAATAAAAGTAGGTCAGGTTTTGACGATCCTGAAATGAAATGATGGAAGCAGGCTTCCGTTAAGTAAATGTTCACTATATGAATTGGGATAGACAGTATGACTATTAAGTAGCTACAATGAAGCAATGGGTTTAACATTTGTAGAAGTATTGATTGGACAGCAACAAATTAATAGTAGATGGGTGTCCTATACTGTAGTGATCAACATAATTTGGCACCCTTGATTTGTCACCCCAGAATGGTACGATTGTATTAGACACAGCTGAGGAGTTTTTAAACACTGAGGTTACTGTGCTCTAGATTAGACACATCTTCTATATATCTCCATATGGTCTGCGGTTGCATAGTTTGTTAATCAAGCTTGAATCCTTCATCAGTGCTCACAGGATTCTGCTTACATATTGCTGGTGGCTTCACATATTTGGTTAATGGACTATTTTCACTCCCACAGTGACCATGAGCTACACGTATCCACTCATACCAGCACAACACATGTATACCCATACAGTACCTGAACTGTAATGTTCCTGTCCCCCACATTTGCCATTGTAATGACCATTAGACAACAAGGTAAAGGGGACGAACAAAAGTATGTAGAGAGATGGACTTCAGTCTGTAATTGTAGAACTACAAAGTGCTTCTGTGTGGTAAATAGAATATAAATGTAGGAACAAGGAGGTATATCTAATAAAGTGGTTGGTGAGTGTATATATAAACTATGCAGACAAGGTACAAGACAATTTCCAAAGATCTTGGAACAGTCAAGAACCTTCCAAGATTTGATGGAAAATCGATGAGCCCGATGAAAGTCATGGCAAAGTAACCACATACAGCATCCCATTAACTTCAAACCTAGCTGAAGACATCTGGTTTCACCCTGCACCATATGCCAAACACTGAACAAAACAGGGCTCTTAGGCAGAGCAGGACCCCACTATTTAAAAAAGGCATCAGAACAACAACAAAATATCCTTAGACAATCCAAAATACTTCTAATAAGATGTTCTGTAGACAGACCAAATTAGTGCTCATTGGCAATGCATAGCAGTGTTATGTTTATGTTGGATGTGCTATTTAATGATACAAAGTTGGTACCTATTCACTTATTTCTGGAGATATCTTACTATGCTAATCAATCAAGGGTGCCAATAACATTAACCATAACTGTATTTCTAATTTTCTAATGTTCATGCAACTCTGGTGTACTAAACAGAATTATGGAATTATAAAAATGAATGAAATCTGGGTTGCGTCCATGGAATTTTCCCACAATATGCAATGTCCATGAGCCAAAGTAAGAGCTTTAATCTAAAATGCTGACAAGCTGCCTCCTTTAAATGCAGCTGCAGTTGAGGGGCGGTTCCTCAGCTTCCTGCGTGTCTGTACCGAACAGTGTAAGGAGATCAGCATGAACTCTGTGGAACACATGTACACACACACACACACACACACACACACACACACATACACAATCATTACAGGAATGTTAAACATTTCCTTCAATTACACAATACAATTTATATATTGTTTATATTAAATATTTCTATATTTAAGACCAAGGAGCTGTCTAAGGACACCATGGACAAAATTGTAGACCTGCACAAGGCTGGGACGGGCTACAGGACAAAAGGTAATAGGCTCACGCCAGTAAATGTCCAGTCCCCTTTGAAGTTCGCCAATGAACATCTGGATGATCCAGAGCAGGAAGAGGAGAAGGCCATGTGTTCAGATGAAACCAAAATAGAGTTTTTGGTATGAACTTCATTCGCCGTGTTTGGAGGAAGAAGAGGGATGAGTAAAATCCCAAGAACACCACCCCATTCACATGGGGTAGAAACATCATACTTTGGAGGTGTTTCTTCCAAGCTGATATAATATGCACCATATTGAGAAGCGGATGGATCATGTATCCCAAAATTTTGGCCAACAACCTCCTTCCCTCAGTAAAACAATTAAAGATGGGTCATGCCTGGGTCTTCTAGCATGACAATGAACCCAATAGAAAATATTTGGATGGAGCTGAAACTCAATGTTGCCCAGAGATTGCCCTGAAACGGTGACAGATCTGGAAAAGATCTGTATGGAGGAGTGGGCCAAAAACCCTGCAATGTGTGCAAACGTGGTCAAGAACTACAGGAAATGTCTGACCTCTTTAATTGCAAACACAGGTATATATATATATATATATATATATATATATATAATGTACTAGAAAAAGTAAAAGTGTTCATATACCGTATGAGTACTTCTCCCTGAGTCTCCAGCAGCTCTCCATCAACATTCCAGGTGAGAGTTTTTGGAGGACTGGAGTCAGATTGGAAGATGGGAGTGTGTTTGGAGACACACTGCTCTGTTTTTTCCTCATCAGCGTGGGTACTCGGGCATAACTTCACGGCTCGCACCGAGTGCACCTCCACAAATGAAAAACTGAACTAGAGAGAAAATATCAGTAATAAACATTATTTAAATATTTAATTCATGAATAAAGTGTTTGTGGGTGTGGAGCAGAAGGGTTATCCACTATATGTCCGGCCGACAGACCACTGGAAAATATTATTTAATGAGCGTTCATCTGATACGACTCAGGACTTTTATTTGACTTGCTTTTAAGAAAAAACAACCTTGAGGTAATACAGTAAGATCAAACAGTTGGATATTATTAATGGCACATCACTTGTGAGAACTGTCTACAAAGAAGCATAAATGTGTACATGCTAGATGCAAGGATCTGCAATTCAAAAGTAGTTTAGGCTTGAGTCAGTACTGAAAAACTCAATACAACAATCAAGCTCATCCAAAGGCATCACTCTAAAGAACACACGGAAATAAATCAATGCACTGTCTGAGCACCAGACATTAATAAATGAGTGTAAAAATTGTGTAAAATGTAAAAAAAAAAAGAGCAGAGCAACTGCTTGAATCATTTGCTATAGCTGATCAGAAACTCTTGTAGAAAACTTGGGATTTCTTATAACTATCAGGTGTAATCAGACATTGTCAAGCTTAAAAAAGTTTAATAACCCTGTTCTTTTTCATGCAATGTGCTTAACTTGTGTGTTCCTTTTTGATTTTAATTTAACTTACTCATATTGTATTTGTCCAAGGTTTGGCCGAAAAACTTTAAAAAAAAAAAAAATAAATTATATATATATATATATATATATAGTTTATTTAGAACAAAATCTTTAACCTTTATATTATAAATTCAGATTCAGATTTAGAAAATACTTTCCGTGTGTAGTGCAAAGTGTGTAATGTCCACTAGAAGGCAGTAGAGAACGCCAGACAGGACAGTTACTTTGTTTTTCTGAGGTATAACATGGAGCATTTCTTTTCCATTCCAAACCTAATTAGATCATTTGCACAAGTGTTTCTTAACAGGCATTCATCCAGATGGACTGGGTTGTGTGTTATACCAAATGTCCTTGTAATGATTAGAAAATATTCCACATTTGGCCTTTGTTGGCACACACATAGGGCCCCTATAATGAAAAAAAATCTTCCTTACTCTACTATTCAATGATTAATTTAAAACTGCACTATTTATTTGCATCTTAGTCTAAGGTCGATGTTTTCAAGGATAAAACAGGGTACGTGCAATAATATTACACCAAATGTACTCCATCTACTAATAAAAGGCTATCACATGTCAAATAGGTTCTCTGAGTATGTGTCCAAATCTTCATAGATAAATTTACTGCACACCCATTATATACTACATGTACAGCATACTACAATTATGAGTTTGCTTAATAAGACAAAATATCACAAAAAAGCATCCAGCATCATATTCATATGTAGCTATTAAGTCCAGGAAAGCATAACTGACATCTTTACTATTGATCAGTTCAGCACTAGCCAAAATCAGTCATCTTTCAAATGATGTATGGATCATTATACGGAACGCTTTTTTTTTTGTCTTATTTCACAGTGTGCTCTTGTGACAGGAATAAGGTTCCAATTTACACTGGGCCAATTTAGAGCAAGCAAGTCACTGGAGTACCCAGAGTAAACCCACACAGACTCAGGGAGTACATGTAATCTCCACATAAGCATCAAACTGTGGATCTCTGAGGCTTGTTTATAGTGAGACATGAAATAATTTTGACATTTTTATGAATGTTAGTCATAACATTAAAACAGACTGAACGAATAACACTTACATTGTGAAACACTTAGCAATGTTCTATTGGCTCTGGTACTTTTGGTACTTTGGTATCTACCATCACTCTTGCAGACCAAGTTCCAAGCCACCCTTCATGACAATGGTATACCCTAATGACACTGGCTTTTTCCAGCAGGAAAATAACGTTCCCTGTCACACAGAAGAAAGTGTTCAAGTTGCCTCCAAGTTCCCCTATAGGTTTCCCAGATCTCAGTTTGATTGAGCATCTGTGGGATATGCTGGAAAAACAAGTCTGACCTCATCTCGCAACTTGGAGGAGTTGCGAGATGAGCTGATGTCTTGCCTCCAGATATCACAGAATATCTTCGCATTACAAGGGCAACCTATGTAATATTAGGCAGGTGATTTTACAGTTTTTCTCAGTTGTTAAGACATTTCCTGAAAATATGTGTTTCTCCAAATTGTAAACACAAACCACAATTCACAAGCTAGATTCACAAAACTTTGCCTGAAAAAACCTAACTATCCCCTCAAAACAGTTTAAACAGTGCTCAGAACCAAACAATGATGTCAGATCAGGCCTCCAGTCGATCAAAATGCCAAACAGCACTCAACAGTCATTACACACAACACCGAAAAAAGGGAAACACAATAATCAGATCATGATCAGATTATTCTTGTCCACAAAGGAAAATACAGCTTCAAAATAAAACTCCTGTTTAGCAAAAATGAGTAATTATGTACTGTGTTAAAATACTAATTATTTATACGCAAAGAGATTACGACAGAAGACTTTCCACCCATAATGACACTTCAATGACCGGGCCTCCTTATACGGGCTTATATTGGTTCCTTCACATCAATTGCCACATGTGATCAAGTGTGAAGTGGCTGTGTTTAAGTTGTGACAACTGTGCTTTATTTGAGTTTCACTTTTGCCACCTGTGCTTACTGTGCAACCCAAGTGCATGACAGTGCAAAATGTGTTTTAGTGGGTGAAAATCCATTTGCAAGTTGTGTCTTACTTACTTTACTAAGTTAAAAGTTCTTTAGGTTCCGCCAAAAGGGCAACTGTTTCAATAAATGAGCATTTGTTTCAGACAACATTGTTTAGTGTTTTAGCAACTGAGAAAAACTGTAATGTTATGATTGATCTGTGTATATTTACATATGGTTGTTTGGAAATGTTTTTTTTTTTCTCAATGTAATCAAATGTGGCAATTCTAGCTTATTTCTTAACATTACTCAAAAATTATTTTCTTTTATTCAAAAGTTTGTTTATTCAGCATCACATCACGCAGGGCCAATTTAGAGTGACCAACCCAATGCACATCTTTGGAATGTTGGAATAAACTCCATGCGGGCACAGGGAGGACATGTTTCATTATTTGTCAATATGTGTTCAGTAATGGCAAATTTGTCATGTAACACGTAGATTTGAACACTTTGGGGCACACTGACTCCAAAACAATGGGATCTATCTACTCACCATGTGGCCATCAGTTCAGGGGTGCAGTTTTCCTCCATGCAGGAGTGTCACTAACAACAAGGCTTAGTTTACAATGAAATTGTAGGGAAATAAAATCATTATGATGATGATTATTATTAGTATTGTTTATAATAATACTGTTTACCTTGCATGAGTAGAAATTGTTTATATAAGAAGATAATAAGATTTTTTTAAACAAGAAAGTATCATTTTTTACAAATTACAATTTAGGGACCTCCCAAAAGAAAGCTCCCTATACAGATTGAAAATTGTTGTTCATATTTTGGTTAAAGAGCCACTGAGCTCCTTTGTTCTAATGGTCTCTGCACAAATACAGGTGTGGAATTATATTCTTATCCGCATAAATATTTTCATCCGGTCTGTATGAGGTTGCAGCCTAGTGGGGGAAGTGAAACGAGACTGCAATGAGGACTAAAACAGCCTCCAGTCTTGTTCATGCGATAGATTACAGTAGCTGCTTTGTGACAATGTCTATTGTAAAAAGCGCGATACAAATAAAACTGAATTGAATTAATTAATGAACCTTTCCAGTGATTAAACATTTTAACTGCAATACAGAGTTAAGGTAGGGAGCATCAACTGCGAATAATATCCTATATCAATGGCTTTTCTGCATAGCCTACCCCCCTCCCCCACCTACAAAACTTTTGCTTCCAAACTCTGTTCCTACATTGATATATTTAATAGATTTTATAATATTTAATATATAAGACATTACAATAATAAGACTATATTAAATATTATCATGGTTGATTATTTCTGATTTCTAAGCCAAAAGCCATCATATTTAGCATAAGACATCATGGCACACATTTACACACCTGCACAAACTGCACATGGACACAGACTACTCAGGAAAACACAGATTTGCACTCCGAAACAGGCTAATCACTCTTTAGCCTGCGTGTTTTACGCCAATCTGACTGTCAGTGGCTAATTGATTTGACAGAGTGCTAATTCCGCTTAAGCCACAAAGATAGCTAACTCCATTAGCAAAGGGGGATTGTGGACAAATGTGGACATTACCATGGCACTGTGTGGGAGTGAGCTTACTGGATTGTTGGAGCTGCTGTAGCGTTTCAGGTGCTTAATGAACTCTGACCTGGAGGTGTCTGCAACAGTTATGAGGGCCATGCTGTTGTTGTTCAGCCTGTGAAAAAATACAAACAAAATAAGGTTTTCGTAGTGGTTACACTTTCACGTTCAGATTACCGTACCTTAATTACATCCATCTTAATCAGGGATTTATCAAGCAACCAAGATGGGGCTGGGTCTGTAAGGGAATGCCACGGGTTTCGAAAAAAACATGACATAATCACCTGCTTTGTGATAATACTAGTTGCGTTCTTTTAATGTCATTGTAAGCGATAAATACTACTGAGCTAACACCGTGGTTATGTGGGAATGTATGGCTATAACGATGATGTAGTGTGTGGTGCTGTGCTTCTGGAAATCCGGAAATAATTTGGATTTAATGTTATATTTTTTATTTGGTAGCAATGTATCAGCATGTCGTTTCCTTTTGCTTTGTTCACATACGTCGTGAATTAAATCATAAAGTTGGCCTGTAAACAAGGAACTAAAATAAAACTAATTGGGATTGTTCAAGGTCTTGTCATTTTGTTCTGTCTATTTTTGTGTATTACTCAAATGCTTAGCACTGAGATGCACTGAAACGTAGACCGCACCAGTCCTGGCAGCTAAATAGACCTAATATATATAAAGCAAGCCTCGGCATGCAGTTATGTCTCAGGTGGATATGTAAATGATTACAGCTGTGGTCTGATTTGACACGATTAGACACTGGGTCTTGCCACAATAAGGTGTAAAAGTGCAGTTAGTCACCCCTAGTAGTAGTGATACGAGGGACACTAATAGTTCAGGTGTGCAGGACATCCTGCAATGTGTCTCCTCAGTTCAGGCTGGCATTTTTCAGACCATTGCCTTTCAATGATCTCTCATCGAGAGGTATACTACCAGAAGTAGCCTCCGAGAGGCTTTTTAATGAGCAGCGGTGGAAGCACTTTTTTAACCTCTTGCTACAGTTTTGCAACAATTGTACTATATACTTAAAATAGAGCCAAAATCTATGGTTGTGGCTGCAAACAGCTTCCACTTAACATGTGACCAAATATTATCTACAGGTTCAGATATGGACTGATTTGACTGATTTGAACAGGTCAAAACATGAGTCTGATGGACTGTGGCAGATTATCAACTATTCTTATCTTTTAAAAATGAAAATAAGACCAAATATATTTTGGACAATGACAATGAGACATGTTGGAAATTTATATCAGACATTTAAATCATGACACTGATTTTCTATTTGTGTACAAGAAACGTATGTGAATTTCCAAGTTTCCTGCTTTTTCTGCAAAAGCAGTAGTAACTGCAGCAGTGATAAGAAATGAGAAAACGGTGCGTCACCGTTCTCAGGAGCTAATTTTCTTAGTTTCAATAATGAAAACAAAACACAAAAAATGCTAGTTAAGAAACGAACAAACAATAAGCTTCCAGTTTCCTATCTTTCCCTCTGTATATTAAGTGTCAGTTTAAGCCAAGAATTTTCACTTCAGTACATGTTATTGTTCTGTGTCGCACCACTTGTAACATGAATACAGCTTTAAATGTCTAAAATACTTCTCTTTCATCCAATCATTTCAGATTTCCCTTTAACTATGTAAAATTTATTAGCAGGAGATGTCTTGCATGCACTCGATGGTTAATAATTTACCAAAATACAGCCACAAGTGATAAATTCTGAAAAAGGTTCCTTAGCGTAACTAATGTTGCACTTATTACAAGAAATTACAATCTAATATTCTGATTCGGAGTCTGATATTTTGAATATGTGGCACAGATATTCATTTTCAGGTGTAAAAATTACACTGAATCCATCAATTTAAATTTCAATTTTGATTTCAGTAACCACTTTATCTTGTTCAAGGTAACGGTGAGTGTAGATAGTAGGCAATCCACCTACATCGAAATAAACTCTAAACCTAATGACGGGAAGAGTATGGCATGTGCCAGTCTAGTCAATTGCTGTCCGTTTATAAAGATGCCAACAGCACACTAATGCTCCCACAAATAGGTCTCTACAAGATTAAGCCAACATCCTCTTGTATTTCAAGCTCTTTTGGCCAGGGTGCTGGGGCAGGGTGGCCTGTCAACATCGGCCCAAATGTTAATCCTTCTACATTACTTACATTAATCAGACCTTTTTTGGACTGATTAACCTACTTTGGCCTCGGTTGTCTGATCCAAATACCCGGTTCAACCTTAGATGTTAGTGGGATTAACAAATTCTGTGAGGTTAAATTGGCTTTAGCTGTTTTGGGACAGCAATGTGTATACACACAGACACATCTATCCTACTAAGATAGACCCACTGACCCAGTCCATTCTTATTCACTCTCTTAGCACTTACAGAACAATAACAGACATATTTGTCACCCAGGCAACAAAAACCTGGGCTTAAGACCAAATGGCAGTAGAAAACAAGACCATGTAAAGAAAAACATTTACAGGAAAGCAATGTCCTGCAGGGATAGCGAAGATGTGTTAAAAAGCTGTTACTGTATGAGACAAAGGACTTATTAAAGTTTATGGCAGATATGGAAAAGTTAGATTCAGCACAGAGGTGTCTGGAAAGATCTTGTGATAATTTTTTGTGTCTATTAGGGTTAAGCATGGAGAAAGCTGTCAGGGTGTGAAAAGTCATTTTGCTGAATTGTGCTGAAAGGCTTTTCACTGTTGATTATTTGTCATGTTCACAGACGTGAAACCAATTTAGTGGGGCACATGTTTTGACCTGGTTTTGGGTCAAGGTTTTAACCCATAAGAAAATACTTTGCATTATTTTAAACATAAAAAAGCATGGAATTGATTTACAGCTACACTTCAGCTCAGACACCATCAACATATATATACTGCTATATCTAAAAAAGCTGTTTATATGTAATAAGTAATAAACTGTAAGTTTAGTGACCTAGCCTCAACATTTCGCTTGTGATCTGTTGTTAGGACCATTTAATTATCTTTGCTTGGGAATGTATTTTAGGAGCAACACCCCACCCCAACCTATTCCCAAATCCAGTGAGTCAGGGTTCCAGAACTTGCTCTCGTTTGACCTTCAATCTCCTCGTTTTTTCCAAGTTTTGTTGGACCTAGGCACCTTTTCCAATTGTCTTTCCAATTTTACACTGCCACTGGACTGTTTGCGGTCCCTTAAATGCCACACCCTCTTGGTCTAGGCTGAACCCTGGCATTACTCAGAATACCTTGTTGGTAAAGCACCAGTCTCAAATGCTGAGTACCCATAGTTATACATTATGGCTTTGTTTTAAGGGAGGGAGGCCAGTTGAAGGATGATCCACAGTACTGCAAGACTGAGCCCTACCCAGCCTTGTGACGGACTCATTCAGGGCTTCTGGAGCAGGTCACCCACTCAGCAACCCTGACCAGATACAAGAAACATTGTAAAAATAAAAAAGGGGGGGCTCTATTTATGTGATTATTAAGAGTAAGGTAAACCATAACCATGATGGTCCCTCATGATGTTTCACAATTAGGATAAGGTTGGGGTGCTGGTGTCCCGATGTCTTTTTGTGATCTTTGCAATAAATTCACTTTTATTGAGAGTAACATGACTGAAATTCTGCAGTGTGTGAAAAACATTTTGTGGATTAGTAAAAAAAAGTATTTTGTTATATTTCCGGCTTCTGTACTTTCTATAATCCTTGTACTAAAAAGCATCAGAAATGTGTCTAAAATCTCATTCCATTAATGACATGAAGTCAAAATGTAATCATTCATTTTTAACTAGATGCAGTCAGTTTATGGTGTGTATGTGTATGTGTGTGTTGTTGTTGTTGTTGTTGGGACCTGGTGGAGGGAGCCAGGCCTCTGGGAGCCACAGAGCACAAACATGGGATGGACATGATGTTCACACTGAGATACAGTCCACTGCGGATCAGCCATTCAGCCTCGTTTTCTTTAAACAGAGAGAAAACAAAGACAAACTAATATTTCTCAGAATTGAGTCTGATTTATATTTTTGGGTTCTGTCCACAAGGATACTTTGGTGTAGTGATGATATTTTCTACATCGTTGAAAGTCTTAAGCAGCATAGAGGGCTTAAAACTGTGACAGCAGTTGGTGTGATAAGTTATGCATGCCTGAGATGCTTGTATTATATGTATTTGTATGTACAGCATTTAGCAGATGCCCTTATACAGAGTGACTTAGATCTAATTCAGTCTTAAAAAGAACAATCCATGCAACTGGAAGTTAAGGGTCCAAAGTTGCAGCAGTAATGCTTATATACAGAAAGGTTCTGTCGTCATTAAACAAACTATTGTATGAACGTATTTTCTTTGTTTAGCCCATCCTGTTTAGCCACATTCTAGTCACTATCCTGCACTATTATTAGTATTATTATTAGTAGTAGTAGTAGTATTAATGTTAATAATAATATAAATATATAATCATAACATACAGCCCAAATGTAGGTTCATGTAACTGATGTAACATGGCTACATAAAACAGACAACAATATAAACAGTATATATTAAATTCATCTTTGTATGATAAATTCAACTTGAATTTGTCGTACTGTTTTCCTATTGTAAACTGGGTAGCACCTATAATAATATTAACAATGATTTAAATGGTTTTGCCAATTTGAATGATTATTATCTTAAATGCAGAAGCGCCCTCTTGTGGCTCTAGGAAAAAAATGCTGAATTAAAATTTGCGTTTATTGCAATCATATAGCCTTATATTTTCATCTAGAATGATCACAGTTTGCGAGATAATGTAAACAGAGCATATATAAATGTAACTATAATGTATATGAATGTAACCTTTAGAACTTATCCATTTAGAGGGATGTTATCCATTAACGTACTGTTCACATGATTCTGTGACCTCGTTTGCACAGGGTCACAGAATCGTGTTTGTGTCTGAATCTGGATTGTATCTGGAAGTATTCAAACAAATGCATTTACACTTTCTAGTCAGAGCTGTCTTCAGTCAGTCCGTTTCCTGTATCCTATGTAATACGTAACACTGGACCACTTCGATTATTTTCCCTAGAGAAGCAGGCATGGAGGTCATAGATGGCATGTGCAATAGATGTCATAAAGTATTGGGCAAGGTTTGGCGGTCAGATACGTCTTGGAGAGATGAATGAATTTACGCTTCTTTAATATGTGCCTACACAGCATATCAAGCCGAACTTTTAAGCAGACAGATTTTTTTTTTCCTCCTTAGACCATTATACACTGCTTACAAAAATTAATGGTTATTTCATTAGGGGACGCTTTAATTCAAATATATAATTTTTACTGAGCAGTATAGATACAGTCCTGATACCCCACATGCATGAAAGACCTAATGTAAGCTGTGTAACTGTGAAAAGCAGCCTCTGAGCCAGACAGTCATAAAAGGGCAAAACACCTTATTAACGCAGTGTCAAATTCAATATATCAATTTATTCACACTTACCGGGGTCATGCAGGCCTTCTTCCTGATCAGACCTGATTGAAAGCAACACATCACAAATTAGTCTACCTTAAACTGCGTGTAGGTCTGTTTTCAACTGTCTACTAGGTCAAAGTAGTATTCAATATGGCACTCACTGACACTGATCCGCAGCTTCACCGCTGCTGGCTATGAATGAGATCTCACAGTTTTCAGGTCTTAGTTATCATCGAAGAAAGAGAGACAGCAAGATGCCAATGCCAAAAAATGTAAAGAAAAAAAGAGACAAGATTTTAGTTATGATAATGTGATAAGATGAGAGTTGTTAAGGCGGAGTCCTTTCACTTCAAATCAATGACTAATAGAGAATGGCTTACACATGTAGCTGTAGCCAGGTGGAGACTGGACAAATCAAAAGTTGGTGATCATTTAATGAAATCAATCAATTCACATGTAACATGACCACCTTCCTACTGGAAAAAAAAACTTAAACTTCATCCAAAATGGCAGCCACGGTCTGGAAATAGCCTTAAAGATAGGTGTCATTGTCTCTCTTGTTTCTGAATAATGCACTAATATAAAAAAGTCTATAATAATATTACAATACAATAACAGTATATACATAATATCCTTATGATTGCACCCTAGTTCTTCTTCTTTTGGCTTTTATGATGACTTTATGATGGCATACAGTACAGGTACGTTACTGTGAACAGCTGCACTGGATTACATGCATCATCTTTGGAAGTTCGCACCATGAGCATTCTACTTAGGGAGTCCATGTTAGAAGTTGGAATCTTTGAACGGTCCATTTTTGTCCCCAAATTTGAACAATGACTGAATTGTTTGAGCTGTTTGGATTCTGGGGTTCCACTGTACATCCATCATTAACTTATTTAACCCGCATAATACCTTGCCATGTACTCTATCTGTTGTAGTACAGCAGCTGCAATGAGAGATGTGACGGTGCAGCCTCTGGTGCAGAAAGGCTTAAATAATTTAGATGAATTATTAGGTAAATTAACGAACTGAGCATGATATTATAGTCTCGGCTCAGCCACACACGTTTTTGTCACAGTGGTAATAGAATTAGTTTTTAAAATATGAGACTATGTCAGTAAATATTAAATACTACAGAATAACTGAGCTGTGTACCTGATCTGTGTGAGAGCAGTGATGAGGGCCAATTCATTTCTCTGGGTTGGTGGAACCCATCTAAGTTTCTCTACTGCTGCCACAACTCGTCCACCGAACCCCATCATGACACAGAACCCAAACTGCAAGAGACCACCCATCGATCTCACACTACACATGTCCACTGGCTGCCTGTGGCCTGAAAACACAAATACAGATCACATGGATACAGTCAAAACCTTTAAAACACACACACACACACATGCACACACACCAGTGCTTTTTTGCCAGAGGATGTTTACTATACTGTTACCTAATGGGGCTGTATGGTGATTAAAAATTGTATCAAATGAATTTTCCAATTTTTATTAAGAAACATTTTTTTCCTTGGAACAAAACACTTAACATTGCCTTATATTTGTATTATTTTTATTATATTTATTATTATAATTCATGGCCAGCAGATCTGTAGATTTTTTTTTGTGGCTGATAAGTTGTATATATCATTTTTAACGTTTGTTAAGAATAATAATATAGAGACGACTCTTAAAAAGAATGTTTTACTTTCTGTATCCAATAATACTGCATGTATTATTATTCTATATTACTATCGTATTATGAAATACAAACAGTAAAACGTGTAATTTGCATGGTTTTATGCTCCCGACATTAGCTGATCGAGACTATTACCAGAATATAATTTCTAATACTATAAAACTAAGGTTCTACTTACTGTGTCCAATTATACTGCATGTATTATTGTCATATTTCTAACGTCAGTATAAAATACAAACATAACAGCCATTTGCATTAGTATTCATGTTTATAGGGACCACTGATGCTACTGTATCCAAAAAAGCTGGCACACTGTATGTACTTTATAGTACAGTATTGTA
>JAUZST010000917.1:1381-17374 GCA_034779995.1 Parotocinclus haroldoi
ACTATATGCATATTATGTATTACATGCATATATGTACTATATGCATATTATGTATTACATGCATATATGTACTATATGCATATTATGTATTACATGCATATATGTACTATATATGTTATGTTTTTCAGAAAATAGTTTAGTTTAGAATACTAGCTTTGGGAGTTAGTGGTGGGAGTTGAAATCTCTCTTTTCTGGCACTAGGAGGGATTTTAACCTTCAATTTCCGGATTACAAGACCGGCGCTTTGGGTGTTAAGCTACTAGGGCAGTGTCAGTCTATTAGTTTGTTTTCTAATCAGCCTGCTAGGGGGTTTAAAATTAGGAATAAGGAGAAGTATAGAATTGAAGCGATTTGTCCGATAATAATGAATGGGTGTTCGACTGGTATTCCTCCAATTCATGTTAGGATTATTACGTCTGCCACTAAGATTCAGAATAGGGTTTGGGAGATAGGTCGGAATGTAAGACTTTGTTGTTTGGATGTGTGGAGAAGCGGGACTAGTATGAGTACCAGGATTGAAAATAGTAATGCCAGGACTCCTCCAAGTTTGTTTGGGATGGAGCGTAGGATGGCGTAAGCAAACAGGAAATACCACTCTGGCTTAATGTGTGGCGGTGTCACTAGTGGGTTGGCGGGGGTGAAGTTTTCTGGGTCGCCAAGGAGGTTGGGTGAAAATAGGGCCAATGAGGCTAGTAGTGTTAGTATGATAATGAATCCTAGGAGGTCTTTGTATGAAAAGTATGGGTGGAATGAAATCTTGTCTGCATCTGAGTTTAGTCCAATTGGGTTGTTAGATCCTGTTTCGTGTAGGAAAAGGGCATGTAGGATTGTTGCTGCTACGACTACGAATGGGAGTAGGAAGTGGAAGGCAAAGAATCGTGTTAAGGTTGCGTTGTCTACAGAAAAGCCCCCTCAGATCCATTGTACTAGGTTGTCTCCGATGTAGGGGACGGCTGATAGTAGATTTGTAATAACAGTTGCCCCTCAGAAGGATATTTGGCCTCATGGTAGGACGTAACCGACAAAGGCTGTTATTATGACTAGTAGGAATAATACTACTCCAATGTTTCATGTTTCTTTATACATGTAGGAGCCGTAGTATAGCCCACGCCCGATGTGGGAGTATAGGCAGATGAAAAAGAATGAGGCTCCGTTGGCATGCATGTTTCGAATGACTCAGCCGTAGTTTACATCTCGGCAGATGTGCACAACAGATGAGAAAGCGGTCGAGATGTCGGAGGTGTAGTGTATAGCTAGGAATAGTCCGGTTAAAATTTGTACTATTAAACATAGTAGGAGTAGTGAGCCGAAGTTTCATCATGCGGAGATATTGGAGGGGGCGGGTAGGTCAATTAGGGCGTCGTTGACGATTTTGAAAAGGGGGTGAGATTTTCGGATGGCCATTAGAGTTCTCGTAGTTGAAGGACAACGGTGGGTTTTCAAGCCACTAGTCTCGGTTAGAGCCCGGGCGGGAATTATGTCCTACGTTCTTAGTTTGTTTTTATTGAGTTTGGTTGTTGGGTTGATTGGGGTGGCTTCTAATCCGGCTCCGTATTTTGCTGCGCTGGGGTTAGTCGTTGCGGCAGGAGTTGGTTGTGGAGTGTTGGTGGGTCATGGAGGCTCGTTATTGTCATTGTTGTTGTTTTTAATCTATTTGGGGGGGATGCTGGTGGTGTTTGCTTATTCAGCGGCTTTGGCAGCTGATCCATTTCCGGAGACTTGGGGGGCGGGTTCAGTTAAGGGGTATGTATTAATTTATTTGTTGGGGGTGGGGGTGGCGGTGTGGCTATTTTGGGGGGGTTGACATGGGTGGCACTGGGTGGTTGTTGATGAGTATAAGGAGTTTTTTATGTTGCGGGGTGATACTAGTGGGGTTGCTTTAATGTATTCATATGGTGGTGGGATGTTGGTTGTATGTGCTTGGGTATTATTGTTGAGCTTGTTTGTAGTGTTAGAGTTAACTCGTGGTTTAAATCGTGGGGCCCTTCGTGCCGTTTAAGTAATGGAGAGGGTGGTAATGATTAGGGCGGTGGTAAGTAGGTATATGGTTAGATAGATTTTGATAATGTTGTTGTTTCAGGTGTCAAATTTTGACGACAGGGTGTGTTGGATGGAGGTAGCTCCTTTTGGCCCTAGTTCCAACCATTGAAGGTCGAATTTGGTGGCTTGTTTCCCAAGGGTGAGGCTTAGTTTTGGGGCTATGCGGTGGATAATTGAGGTGAAGTATCCTAATATGTTGGATGGGTTGTGTAGTGCTAGGGTTGGGGTAATTTTGATTTGTATTGAGGTTGCGGTTGATAGGGTTATGGCAATAATTAGTCCTGTAATAGTAACTGTTAATGCAGCGAGTTTTAGGGATGGGGATATTGTTATAACAGGAATTTTTGACGGGAGGAGGTTAGATGTGATAATTAGTCCTGCTACGATGCTTCCTCAGGCTAGTCGTTTAATTGGATTAATAATTATTGGGTTATTTTCGTTGATTGGGGAGAGGGATGGGAATCGTGGGGTGCCTATAGTTACATAGAAAATAACTCGGAAACTATATACTGCAGTGAAGGAGGTGGCAATCAGGGTCAGGGCTAGGGCTCAGGCGTTTAGGTGTGAGGTGTTTAGGGCTTCAATAATGGCATCTTTAGAGAAAAATCCAGTTAAAAATGGGGTACCGGTTAGTGCCAGGCTGCCGATAGTTAGGCAGGTTGATGTTAACGGTAGTAGTTTATGTAGTCCTCCTATTTTTCGGATGTCTTGCTCATCATTAAGGCTGTGGATGATTGATCCGGAGCATAGAAATAGTATGGCCTTGAAGAAGGCGTGTGTGCAGATGTGTAAGAATGCTAGATGTGGTTGGTTTAGACCAATGGTGACTATTATCAGGCCTAGTTGACTAGATGTTGAGAAGGCTACGATTTTTTTGATATCATTTTGGGTGAGGGCGCAGGCGGCTGTGAATAGAGTGGTTAGGGCGCCTAGGCATAGACAAATGGTTAAGGCCAATTGGTTGTTTTCTATTAGTGGGTGGAGTCGAATTAGAAGGAAAATTCCTGCAACAACCATGGTACTTGAGTGTAGTAGGGCGGAGACCGGAGTTGGTCCCTCTATTGCTGAAGGGAGTCATGGGTGAAGACCAAATTGGGCGGACTTTCCTGTAGCTGCGATGATTAGGCCGATCAGGGGTAGGGTTAGGTCTGAGTGTTTTGAGGCTATAAAAATTTGTGGGATTTCTCAAGAGTTTAGGTTTATAGCAATTCAAGCAATGGCTAGGATTAGGCCGATATCCCCCACCCGGTTGTAGAGCACGGCTTGTAGGGCCGCAGTGTTGGCATCAGCTCGTCCGTGCCATCAGCCAATTAGAAGGAATGATATAATGCCAACTCCCTCTCAGCCAATAAATAACTGAAACAGGTTGTTGGCGGTGACTAAAATGATCATTGCTACTAGGAATAGGAGGAGGTATTTGAAGAATCGATTGATGTTTGGGTCAGCATGTATGTATCATAGAGCAAACTCTAAAATTGACCAGGTAACATAGAGAGCAACTGGTGTGAAGATGACGGAGTAGTGGTCGAATTTGAAGCTGATGTTGATGTCAAAGGTTGTGATGTTTATTCAGTGAATATTAGTAATTATGCTTTCTGTGCCCTGGTCTAAGAACATTATTAGTGGAATTAGACTAATTAAGAATGCGGTAGCTACGGAGGTTTTAACATGTGTAGAGGCTCAGTTTGGTTTTAGTGGTTCAGGTCGTAGTGACAGGAGTAGCGGGTAAATTAGGGTAGTTAATGTGAGAATGAGGGTAGATGATATTGTCAGGCTTGCCATAGCTGCTACTTGGATTTGCACCAAGAGTTTTTGGTTCCTAAGACCAATGGATGAGCTGTTATCCTTTAGAAGCTCGAGTGAGCTGCGGAGTTTAACCGCAGGGATAGGGGTTAGCAATCCTTATTGCCTCTGGCCTCTCTCGGTGGATAAAAGGATTTTAACCTTTATTTTTAGAACCACAATCTAATGTTTTGGTTAAAACTATATCTACAGTACCATCACCCTCACATTAGTTCTGGTTTTGTAATTAGGAGGATAATTGGGAGTAGGTGGAGGGTTATTAAGAGATGTTCTCGGGTGTGAAATGGTTGAAGGTTAGTTATGTGAGCTGGTAAGTGGCCTCGCTGTGTTATTAGGAAGAGGTAGAGGGAATAGGCTGCTGTGATGAGTGTGCCTGTTCCGGTCAGGGCCAGGGTCATGGGTGATCAGTTAAATATTGCTGTGATGATGATAATTTCTCCTATTAGGTTTGGCAGGGGTGGTAGGGCCAGGTTTGCCAGGTTGGTGATAAATCATCAGGTGGCAGCGAGTGGAAAAATTATTTGTATTCCACGGGCTAGTAGTATGGTTCGGCTGTGGGTTCGTTCGTAGGTTGTATTGGCTAGGCAAAAGAGGGCTGAGGACACTAGGCCGTGGGCAATTATTAGAATGATTGCTCCAGTAAACCCTCATGGAGTCTGGATAAGGATTCCGCCTGCGACCAGCCCTATGTGACTTACTGAGGAGTAGGCAATGAGGGATTTTAGGTCAGTTTGTCGTAGGCAAATGGAGCCTGTTATGATAATTCCTCATAGGGCTAGGATGATGAATGGGTATGCCAGGTCTTTAGAGAGGGGGTCTAGCATGATCATTATTCGTATTATCCCGTAGCCCCCTAGTTTTAGTAGGATGGCGGCCAGTACTATTGAGCCTGCAACTGGGGCTTCTACGTGGGCTTTAGGGAGTCATAGGTGGACTCCATAGAGGGGTATTTTGACTAGGAAGGCAATTAGGCAGCCTGCCCATCAAATTTTGTCCCCTTGGGTGTGTAGTATAAGTGGTTGGGTGTATTGAATGATGGGTATTGACAGGGTCCCTGTGCTTAGGTGGAGAAGTAGGAGGGCTACTAGAAGTGGTAGGGATCCTGCTAATGTGTAAAACAGGAAGTAGGTGCCTGCGTTTAGGCGTTCTGTTTGATTTCCCCATCGTGTGATGATGATTAGAGTTGGAATTAGTGTTGCTTCAAATATGATGTAAAATATAATGATTTCTGTGGCCCCAAATGCTAGAATTAGGAAGGTTTGTAGAGAGGCGAGAAGTGTAATGTAGGTTCGTTGTCGGACCATGGGTTCTGGGCTGATGTGATTTTGGCTGGCGAGAATTATGAGTGGTAGGAGCCAGCAAGTTAGGATCAAGAGTGGTGTAGATAGTGGATCTGTCCCTATTAAGAGGTTGGAGGTTGATCATCCTGTCTCTGAGTCCCATTTTAGTCATATTAGGCTAATTAGGGCAATTAGTAGGCTTTGGGTAGTAGTAGTTGGTCATAGTCATTTTGAGGGGACTAGTCAGGTTGTTGGAAAGAGCATAATTGTTGGGATTAGAATTTTTAGCATTGCAGAAGATTTAGGGCTTTTAGTCGATCTGTTCCGTGGGTGCGGGCTGTAGCGACCAGGAGGGCGAGTCCAGCGCTGGCCTCGCAGGCTGAGAATGCTAGGAGGAGCATAGGGGCCGAGGAGAATGCTGTTGATTCAAGTTGAAGGGCTCATAAAGCTAGAGCAATAAATAGAGATAGTATTATTCCTTCTAGGCACAGGAGGGCCGATAGGAGGTGAGTGCGGTGGAAGGCTAGTCCTATTAGCCCTAGAATAAATGCTGAGGTGAAGCTGAAGTGTACTGGTGTCATAAGGGGGTCGTGGATTTAAACCACGGTTTTCTGAGCCGAAATCAGAGGTCTTGTTTTGGACTAACCACCTTATTCGGCTCATTCAAGGCCCCCTTGAGCCCACTCATAGACTAGGCCCAGGGTGAGGAGGATGAGAACAGCTGCAGCTAGAAGAAAAGTGTTTATGGGGTCTGGTAGTTGATTGCCTCATGGGAGGGGGAGGAGTAGGGCAATTTCTAGGTCAAAAAGTAAAAATAGGATGGCAACTAGGAAGAATCGTAGTGAAAATGGTAGGCGGGCGGATCCAAGGGGATCAAACCCACACTCGTAGGGGGACAATTTTTCTGCATCGGGGGTCATTTGTGGGAGCCAAAAGGATACTAGGGCTAGGATCATGGATAGGGAGGTGGTGATTAGGAGAATTGTTATGACTAAATTCATTATCTTTCCTTGGGGTTTAACCAAGACCAGGTGATTGGAAGTCACTCGTACTAACGTTGAATACTAGAAGGATATGAGCCTCATCAGTAGATGGAGACGTATAAGAAGAGTCATACTACGTCTACGAAATGTCAATATCAGGCGGCGGCTTCAAACCCGAAGTGGTGGCCGGATGTGAAGTGGTATTGGATTTGTCGAACAAGACATACAGCTAAGAATGTGGAGCCGATAATTACGTGGAGCCCGTGGAATCCTGTGGCTACAAAGAATGTTGATCCGTACACTCCGTCGGCGATTGTGAAAGGGGCTTCGTAGTATTCCATGGCTTGGAGTGCGGTGAAATAGAACCCGAGCAGAATCGTTAGGGTAAGGGATTGGATTGCTTGTTTGCGTTCACCCTCTATCAGGCTGTGATGAGCTCAGGTAACAGTTACCCCTGAGGCTAGAAGGACGGCTGTATTAAGGAGCGGGACTTCAAATGGGTCTAAGGGGGTAATTCCGGCTGGGGGTCAGCACCCTCCTAACTCTGGGGTTGGGGCAAGGCTGGAGTGGTAGAAGGCTCAGAAAAAGCCTAGAAAGAATAATACTTCGGATGTAATAAACAGAATTATTCCGTAGCGTAGGCCTTTTTGAACTGGGGGTGTGTGGTGTCCCTGGAAGGTGCCTTCTCGGATAATGTCTCGTCATCATTGGAGTATTGTTAATAGTAGCAAGATTAGGCCTATTGATATAAGGGTTGTTGAGTGGAAGTGGAATCAGATTGCAAGACCTGATGTTATTAAAAGAGCAGCTACTGCACCTGTCAGGGGTCATGGGCTTGGGTCTACCATGTGGTATGCGTGTGCTTGGTGGGCCATTAGACGTTTTCTTGTAGGTATAGGCTTAGTAGAAGTACAAATACATATGCTTGGATCATGGCTACTGCCACCTCCAGGAGGGTGAGTAGGGCTAATAGGATGGCGGTGAAGATTGCAACTGATGTCATTATGGGCAGTAGGACAAATGTTGCGGTTGAGATGAGTTGAATTAACAGGTGGCCTGCGGTTAGATTAGCTGTGAGCCGGACCCCTAGGGCAAGGGGTCGGATGAATAAGCTGATGGTTTCGATGATAATTAGGACTGGGATAAGGAGTGCCGGTGTTCCTTCTGGGAGAAGGTGACCTAGGGCTGCTGTGGGTTGATTACGTAGGCCAATGATGACTGTGGCTAGTCAGAGTGGGACTGCAAGGCCCATGTTGAGGGATAGTTGGGTGGTTGGTGTAAATGTATATGGTAAGAGTCCGAGTATGTTTAATGATAGAATAAAAACCATTAGTGATGTTAGAATTAGGGCTCATTTGTGTCCCCCTGGATTTAATGGGGTGAGTAGTTGGTGTGTGAAGGATTTTACAAATCAGTTTTGTAGTGTAATTAGTCGGTTATCTTGCCATCGCTTAGATGGGGATGGAAAAAGTACCCATGGTAACGTAAGAGCAAAAGCGATTAGGGGAATACCTAGAAATGTGGGGCTCATGAATTGGTCGAATAGGTTTAGTGCCATGGTCAGTTTCAGGCTTCTGAGTTCAGTTTTTGTGAGCTAGTGGGTGTTGGCTCATTTGTGAAAGTGTGGTTGAGGACTTTATTTGGGATTAGTGTGAGGAACACCAGTCAGGAGAATACAAGGATTATGAGTCAAGGGGTTGGGTTTAGCTGGGGCATTTCACTAGAGGTGGTTGGGAGTCACCAATCTTTAGCTTAAAAGGCTAACGCTAACCCCAGTTTAGCTTTCTAGTGAGGCGTCTTCAAGTATAAGCGAGGATCAGTTTTCAAAGTGCTCCAGTGGGACAGCTTCCACTACAATTGGTATAAAGCTGTGGTTGGCTCCGCAGATTTCAGAGCATTGTCCGTAGAACACCCCTGGGCGGGAGGCAATAAAGGCTGTTTGGTTTAGGCGTCCTGGTACTGCATCTATTTTCACCCCCAGGGCTGGGACGGCTCATGAGTGTAGGACGTCTTCGGCTGATACTAGGACTCGAATAGGAGATTCTATTGGGACGACCATTCGGTGATCAGTTTCCAATAGGCGGAATTGTCCAGGGGTCAGGTCTTGGGTGGGTACCATGTATGAGTCAAAGGCCAGGTCTTCGTAATCTGTGTATTCGTAGCTTCAGTATCATTGGTGGCCCATAGCTTTTACCGTGAGGTGGGGGTCATTTACTTCATCTATTAAGTATAGGATTCGGAGGGATGGCAGGGCAATTAGAATAAGGATTGCTGCTGGTAAGATGGTCCATACAATCTCAATTTCTTGGGAGTCTAGGATGTACTTATTAGTTAATTTAGTGGATACTATTAGAAGGATAATATATAAGACTAGTGTGCTGATTAATAGTACAATTATTAAGGCATGGTCGTGGAAGTGTAGAAGTTCTTCTATTACAGGCGAGGCCGCGTCTTGGAATCCTAGTTGTGAGGGATGTGCCATTGAGCTGTTTAGCTTAAGGTGCGCAGGGCTTTAACCAGCAATCCTGCCTTGACAAAGCAGTGTAATATTCTGTTTTACTAGCACCTTATAGAAGAAAGTGACAGAGTGGTTATGTGGCTGGCTTGAAACTAGTTCATGGGGGTTCGATTCCTTCCTTTCTCGTTAGTTTGTTTGGATTTGTACGAATGCTGGTTCTTCGAATGTGTGATAGGGCGGTGGGCATCCGTGAAGTCATTCTGAGTTTGTAGGGGTCAGCTCTACTGCTAGGACTTCTCGTTTAGCAGTAAATGCTTCTCATAAAATAAATAGGAATATGATTACAGCCACCAAGGAAATTAGGGAGCCAATTGAGGAGATGGTGTTTCAAAGGGTGTAGGCGTCTGGGTAGTCTGAGTATCGGCGTGGCATTCCGGCTAGACCAAGGAAGTGTTGGGGGAAGAATGTGAGGTTTACTCCAATAAATATCACACCAAAGTGGATTTTTGTTCAAGTGCTATGAAGTGTGTACCCGGAGAATAGGGGGAATCAGTGCATGAATGCTCCTATGATGGCGAAAACGGCTCCCATGGACAGGACGTAGTGGAAGTGGGCAACTACATAATAGGTGTCGTGGAGGACGATGTCGATGGATGAATTGGCTAATACGATTCCGGTCAAGCCTCCAACTGTGAACAGGAAGATAAACCCTAGGGCTCATAGCAGTGGTGTTTCTCATTTAATTGACCCTCCGTGCAATGTGGCTAGTCAGCTAAAGACTTTTACCCCTGTTGGAATGGCAATAATTATTGTTGCAGATGTAAAATATGCGCGGGTGTCTACGTCTATACCAACTGTGAATATGTGGTGGGCTCAGACAATAAAGCCTAGTAGGCCGATGGCCATTATGGCTCAAACCATCCCCATGTACCCAAATGGTTCTTTTTTACCAGCGTAGTAGGCTACGATGTGCGAGATTATGCCAAATCCTGGTAGAATAAGAATATACACTTCTGGGTGTCCAAAGAATCAAAATAGGTGTTGGTAGAGAATTGGGTCCCCACCTCCTGCTGGGTCAAAGAATGTAGTATTTAAGTTTCGGTCTGTTAATAGCATTGTAATACCTGCGGCCAGTACAGGAAGCGAGAGGAGAAGTAGGACGGCTGTAATGAGCACTGCTCAGATGAATAGGGGGGTCTGGTATTGGGAGATGGCTGGGGGTTTTATGTTGATAATAGTGGTGATGAAGTTAATTGCCCCGAGGATTGAGGAAACACCGGCTAGATGAAGTGAGAAGATGGTAAGGTCTACGGAGGCCCCTGCGTGGGCCAGGTTTCCGGCTAGAGGGGGGTATACTGTTCAGCCTGTTCCTGCTCCTGCCTCAACTCCTGAGGAGGCTAGCAGAAGTAGAAATGATGGCGGAAGTAGTCAAAAGCTCATGTTGTTTATCCGTGGAAATGCCATGTCTGGTGCCCCGATCATAAGAGGAATGAGTCAGTTCCCAAAGCCTCCAATTATAATTGGCATCACTATAAAGAAAATTATTACGAAAGCATGTGCAGTGACGATGACATTATAGATTTGGTCATCGCCTAGTAGGGAGCCTGGCTGGCTCAGCTCAGCTCGAATTAGAAGGCTTAGGGCCGTACCGACTATCCCGGCCCAGGCACCAAATACTAAGTAAAGGGTGCCAATGTCTTTGTGGTTGGTGGAGAAGAATCAGCGTGTGATCGTCACAGGTAGGATGGCCGAGGGTTAGGCGGTGGATTGTAGCTCCATGTACAGAGGTTTGAGTCCTCTTCCTATCAAAGCCTCGAGGTGTCAGGCACGTCAGATTGCAAACCTGAAAGAGCGGGCTAACGTCTGCCGGGGCTTTCCCCGCCTCTTTTTGAGCGGCGGGGGAAGGTAGATGAATGCTCGCTGGTTTGGGCGCTTAGCTGTTAACTAAGAGTTTGTAGGATCGAGGCCTTCTCATCTAGAAAGGCTTTAGCTTAATTAAAGTGTCTGGGTTGCATTCAGAAGATGTGGGATAGAGTCCTGCAAGTCTTATTCAGGGATTAGGAGATTTTCACTCCTGCTTAAAGCTTTGAAGGCTTTTGGTCTAGTTCTATCCTAAATCCCTAAAACACTAGTGCTTGGATTGCTGGTGTAAGGGGAAGTAGTGTGATGGCTATGGTCGAAAGAATTGCTAGTGGTAGGGTTGTTTGGGTGTTTGTAAGGCGTCATGGGGTTGTGGAGTTGTTTGTATTTGGGGCAATTGTTAGAGTTATTGTGTAGCACAGTCGTAGGTAGAAGTATAGACTTAGTAGGGCGCTTAGTGCTATGACAGTGGCGGTGAGAGGTAGTCCTTGTTTTGATAGTTCTTGTAGGATTAGTCATTTAGGTATGAAGCCCGTTAGGGGTGGTAGTCCTCCTAGGGATAGTAGGATTAGGGCAGTGGTTGTTGCAATGATGGGGGTTTTGGATCAAGTGAGTGCTAGTGTACTTATTTTTGTGGTTATTAGTAGTTTAAATGTCAGGAATGTTGCGGATGTTATAATAACATATATACTAAGGGCTAGGATAGTTAGTTGGGGCATAAATTGAATTACTACGATCATTCATCCTAGGTGGGCGATTGATGAGTAGGCTAGTATTTTTCGTAGTTGTGTTTGATTTAGCCCTCCTCAGCCCCCGATTAGGGTGGATAGGATGCCTAGTGTGGTGAGTAGTGTCGGGTGTGTGCTTGGGGCGATTTGAATTAGTAGTGCGAACGGCGCTAGTTTTTGTCATGTCGACATAATTAGTCCTGTAGTCAGGTCTAGTCCTTGTAGGACTGGGGGTATTCAGAAATGTGCTGGTGCTAGACCTACTTTTAAGGCCAGGGCTATTGTGACTATTATTGTGGCGGCGGGGTTGGATATGTGGGAGATGTCTCATTGGCCTGAAATTCATGCGTTTGTTATGCTTGCGAATAAGATGGTGGCTGCTGCAGTTGCCTGGGCTAGAAAGTATTTTGTGGTTGCTTCTACTGATCGGGGGTGGTGGTGTTGGGCTATTAAAGGGAGGATGGCCAGGGTATTAATTTCTAGCCCTATTCAGGCCAGTAGCCAGTGGGAGCTGGCAAATGTCAGTGTGGTGCCTAATCCCAGGCTTGATAGAAAGATGGTTAGAATGTAGGGATTCATTAGTAAGAGAAGGGGTTTAACCTACATTTTTGGGGTATGGGCCCAAAAGCTTATTTAGCTGATCTTACTGGAAAGTGGTGTAGCGGAAACACTTAGAGTTTTGATCTCTGGGATATGGGTTCGAGTCCCTTCTTTCCAAAGGAGCTGGGAGGATTTTAACCTTCATGATTCACTCTATCAAAGTGGCCCTTGGACATTCAGGCACAGCTCCTCGGGCTATAGTTGTGGTGGAAGTCCAGCAAGTGCAATTGGGAGGGCAGTGTGTCAGAGTACTAGGGCCAGGGTTATTGGTAGAAAGTTTTTTCACACTAGATGCATTAGTTGGTCATATCGGAATCGTGGGTATGAGGCTCGCACTCAGAGGAATAGTATGGATAGAAGTGCAGCTTTGGTTATAATATTTATTGAAGTTAGCTCTGGGGTTATTAATGTGTGTGAGGCCCCCAAAAATAGGATGGCAGATAGGGTGTTTATGAGTAGAATGTTGGCATATTCGGCTAGAAAAAATAGTGTGAATGGCCCTCCAGCGTACTCTACATTGAACCCTGAGACCAGCTCTGACTCACCTTCGGTGAGGTCGAATGGGGCTCGGTTTGTTTCTGCTAGGGTTGAGATGTACCATATCGCTGCTAGTGGTCAGGCTGGGATAATAAGTCATATGGCTTCTTGGGTGATGTTGAATATTTGTAGAGTAAAGCCTCCTGTGAGTACAATTGCTGATAGCAGAATTAGTCCTAGACTTACTTCGTAGGAGATTGTTTGGGCTACGGCACGTAAGGCTCCAATTAGGGCATATTTTGAGTTTGATGCTCATCCTGAGCCTAAAATTGAGTAAACAGCAAGGCTAGACAGGGCTAGGATGAACAGCACTGCTAGATTTAGGTCTGTTACTGGGTGTGGAATTGGTATGGGGGCTCAAAGGGTGAGGGCTAGAGTGAGGGCAAGTATTGGGGTGGCTAGAAAGAGGAATGGGGAGGATGTGGAAGGGCGGATTGGTTCTTTAATAAACAGTTTAACTCCATCTGCAATCGGTTGGAGTAATCCGTAGGGTCCAACTACGTTTGGGCCTTTTCGGTGTTGTATGTATCCTAGTACTTTCCGTTCAATGAGTGTGAGGAAGGCTACTGCTAGGAGGACTGGGACAATGTAGGCTAGGGGGTTAATTAGGTGCGTTATTAGTAAGGTTAGCATAACTAAGGGGAGGATTTGAACCTCCGGTGTAAAGGGCTTAGGCCTTTTGCAATTTCCGGGCTCTGCCACCTTAGTAAATTCTTATCTTGAATTGAGGTTTGTGCCTGCTTTTACTTAATTTAGTTGTCTTCATTAAGTTAGGTTGGGGCGTGTTTGCAACAGGGGCCCCATTTTTCCGGTCCTTTCGTACTAGGAGAAATAGCGTTACAGATAGAAACTGACCTGGATTACTCCGGTCTGAACTCAGATCACGTAGGACTTTAATCGTTGAACAAACGAACCCTTAATAGCGGCTGCACCATTAGGATGTCCTGATCCAACATCGAGGTCGTAAACCCCCTTGTCGATATGGACTCTGGAAGGGGATTGCGCTGTTATCCCTAGGGTAACTTGGTTCGTTGGTCGGCATGTGGCCGGATCTTTATGGTCAGATATTCTGTGCCTTAGAAATGTCTTTCTTAGTTTTAGGGGGTTACCCCTGTCCACATGGGAGCTTTGTTTTCTCCCGTGGTCACCCCAACCGAAGACTTGGACCAGTGCTATTTTGTTTAGTTTCATTTATTTTTGGCTTTTAACATAGTTGGTATTTTGTCTTAAGCTCCAAAGGGTCTTCTCGTCTTGTAAATTTATATCCGCTTCTTCACGGATAGATCAATTTCATTGACTAGACGGGGGAGACAGTTAAGCCCTCGTTTCACCATTCATACAGGTCTTCATTTAAAAGACAAGTGATTGCGCTACCTTTGCACGGTCAAAATACCGCGGCCGTTTAACTTACAGTCACTGGGCAGGTAAGACCTCCTATACGTTGATATTTGCGGGAGGCGATGTTTTTGGTAAACAGGCGAGGCTTGTGGTTGCCGAGTTCCTTCCTCTTCTTTTAGTCTTTCCTTGTTTGCTCTCCAGTGTGGGGTTAACGATGTTTAATTGTGAGTTTTTCTTGGTTATTTTTAAATCACAGTGCCCTCTTTTGGTGGGTTCGTTAATTGCTAGCGGGTGGTCCGATCTAGCTTACACGTGGGCTAGGAGAAGGACGGGTCCTTCTTATTACTCATTTTAGCAGTATCACTTCTATGTTAGCATAGAATGGCCTAATATGGTTAGGGGTTTGAGATAAAATTATTGGTATAATAGATTGTGGGCTGCCTGAGCTTTAACGCTTTCTATGCAGGTGGCTGCTTTTAGGCCCACTGAAGCAGTAATCTTGGTTAATATAATCTTTAACCTCCTGAGTAGGGTTGTTTCCCTTTATCAAAGGAGCTGTACCTCCTTTGATTAACTCTCGCATGTTTCTCTGGTCCTTGGGTTAGTAATAACTATTTGTGGTCTGAGGAGTGTGAGGCTGAACTTTTATCCATTTTTTAGGCAACCAGCTATAACTAGGTTCGGTAGGTTTGTCGCCCCTACCCGGAGATCTTCCCACTCTTTTGCCACAGAGACGGGTTTGCCCTAATGGTAGGCTGTCCCGGGGTAGCTCACCTAGTTTCGGGGTCTTGAACTAAAGTACTCTTTGCTCAGAGGGACTAACTAAATCATGATGCAAAAGGTACGAGGTTTAGTCTCTGCTTTTTTGGGCTTTAATGGTTTATTTCATTTCTCTTTCAGCTTTCCCTTGCGGTACTTTTTTATTGCTTTGTAGAGCCTTTTCTGTCTCACGTACTAGGGCGGGAGAATGTTTTATTTTATTGGTTGTGGTTGTGTCAGGTTTTTTGGATGTTGTTATGAAAATCTGGGTGTTTAAGCTAGCTATTTGGCTCAGGGCGATCCAACTCGCATGGATGTCTTCTCGGTGTAAGGGAGATGCTTAACTGTCTCAGCCACGTCCTGGTTGTTCCAAGTGCACCTTCCGGTACACTTACCATGTTACGACTTGCCTCCCCGTGGGTTTTCATGGGTATATTAGGAATAGTTGGGTTAATTTTTATGTGGGGGAGAGTGACGGGCGGTGTGTGCGCGCCTCAGAGCCTAATTCAAAAGGGCACTCTATTTGCTTTTTACTACTAAATCCTCCTTCAAGCGCCATGTTTCAGGGCGCTGTTCGTGGTGTTCTGTGGTAGAAAATGTAGCCCATTTCTTCCCATCTCATATGCTACACCTCGACCTGACGTTTTGGGCTGGGCTCATTTTGCTTACTGTTGGACCTTCACAGGGTAAGCTGACGACGGCGGTATATAGGCGGGAAAAACAAGAGGTGGTGAGGTTTAACGGGGGTTATCGGTTCTAGAACAGGCTCCTCTAGGTGGGTCTGAGGCACCGCCAAGTCCTTTGGGTTTTAAGCTATGCTTGTAGTTCCCTGGCGGATGGTTTTGTAAGGTTTCATCTAGGTTTAGGGCTGGGCATAGTGGGGTATCTAATCCCAGTTTGTTTCCCAGCTTTCGTGGGGTCTGGTGTTTTTTGGTAAAGCTACTTTCGTATGCGGGCTTCGTGCTTCCGTAGGCGTATGACGGCTTTGGAAGTGTTTGGCTTTATTTTTTTATCCCATAACCACCCTTTACGCCGTGCCTATAAACTAGGGTCTTTCGTATAACCGCGGTGGCTGGCACGAATTTTACCGACCCTTTTAACCCTAACTAAGTCAAGTTTTCACTTATGGCTTAATGTTTATTACTGCTGAATTCCCTTGGGGGTGTGGCTGAGCAAGGCGTCTTGGGCTTTTTAGTGTGCCTGATGCCAACTCCTCTTCCCCGGGCGGGGGATTGAGGGCATTCTCACGGGGGTGCGGATACTTGCATGTATAAATTGGGTTAGAGCTTATAGTAAAGTCAGGACCAAGCCTTTGTGCCTGCGAAACTTTTTAGGGTTCATCTTGACATCTTCAGTGTCATGCTTTGTTTAAGCTACGCTGGCTGTGGTGATACACATACTATTGTATTATAGCACTATAGCACTATATAGCATTATAGCACTCTATGGCACTATAGCATTATATAGCACTATATAGCACTATATAGCACTATATAGCACTGTAGTACTCTATGGCACTATAGCACTATAGCACTATAGTACTCTATGGCACTATAGCACTATATAGCACTATATAGTACTGTAGTACTCTATAGCACTCTATAGCA
>JAUZST010000919.1:0-17081 GCA_034779995.1 Parotocinclus haroldoi
TCCTCCGCCACACGGAGCTCTGGACCTCTTTACCTCCTGAGACGGAAGAAGCTCCAGCAGCAAAGTGGCGCATGGTTAAAACCACTCGCCGCAGGTTTCAGAGAGAGTAGATGTGACCTTCTCACGTTGCCACCCCGCCTGTGAAGAAGGATTCTGGATTCTCACTTAGAGCGCTATGTGCGTCTGTGAGTATAATGCCATCTAGTGTCTAAAAATGGAATTGCATTAGACGAAGAAAAAAAAAAAAACAAGGACTAAAATACACAAAATAATTTGCTTTTTAAAAACAATAACAAATGGTGCAATATCGCTCATAACGAGACATAATAATATTCAGTAATGCGATATTTATTTATTTACTTCTATACCACTTTACACTGGAACATCAGCAGTAGCTTTATAAACATCAAGGCCCAAATCATTACCTGATCAAGCCTAGGCAAGGAAAAACTCCATAAACTGGATATTTGTTTACTAGTTTATATGTTACTCAAAAAGGGATCTTTATCTGTAACCCTCAATAGGATGTCCTGTTTGTTTATTCGGCTTCTGTAACGTCGCTAGCGGCAACAGTGGCTATATATCCTACACAAGTTCATCTCCGGAGTACCCGGAGTAAACCCACGCAGACACGGGAAGGACCAGGCCCCTCCCTCCTAGGATTGAACCCAGGGCCCTCGAGTTAAAAAAAACGTTTTCAGTAAATACCGTTTATTTTTTTTTCTTTATTTAAGTACATAGCCTATATAAGCCATCCTTTGCTTTATACTTAAGTTGTTTTTTTTAAATCAGACTAAAATCAGATCTCTGACTGTACTTATTATTAAAAGATTCACATGGCTTTTTGGTTTAACTTGCCGTCTCGTTAAATAAACGAAAAACAAAAACTGAAAGTAGACTTTTGAGTACATGCAATCCTCCGACCAAAGTCCGGCCTGTATTATACAGTACAGCCCTGTGCAAAATGTTTCATATTGTGTTTGAATTCACGTTTTTATAAACGCATAAATAAACTACGCGTAATGTATCTAAACTACATCGTGACTACAGTAGTCCACCGCAACAAAAAAAACCCCTAATGCTTTGGCCAGACTGCTCTCTATTAACTCTCCCAGTTTGTGCGTTTATACGTTTCTATTAACTTCTCAAAATGCAGTTTGTATATAGTATATACAGCTTTGGAAAGATTTAAGAGATCACCCTAGATTTTCTTTAAATCGGCACTTGATTGTACAGGGTGAGTCAAAAAGCACGGGACACGGCCTTTCTTTTGAACCACAAGAGATATTGCAAATCCGATCGATTTCTGACACAATTCTGATCTCCTCTGATATCCTGCACGACCACAAAAAAAAAAACATTAATAATAAAAACGAAACTTTCCCATGATCCAATATGGTGGCCGTGCTCCTGACATAGTCTAAAAGATCCATCACCCAATACCTGCTGGGGTATTCAGATATATCATTTTATATTTTGCTTCTATAACAAAAGGCTGTCCTGTGACTTTTGACTCCCCCTGATTCTACTTAACCGGCTCCTGATTACGATCCCCTAAACCAAATTTACTGACCAAAAGTAGAAGATGCACTAAAGCTGGGATTAAAGTTCTATACTTAAACATGAGCTTAGGATGAGTGTTTAGGAAAGAAATGAATCTGAACTAGTTTTTAATACCTTTATATTATTAGTAGTATTAGTCGTAAATGGCTGCATCTTCTTCATTTTCTCCAGTTGTCATTTAAAGCAAATAAATCCTCGCACCGTTGCTGCATATAAAAAAAAATATTGCTTTGGAAACCGTCGCTCAATTAGGGAACAAAACCAAAACGTGCGGATCGTTCTGCAGAACCCTTGTCCTTTTGCCCGAGCCGTTTCGTTTATTGAAAGCGTTTACCGATAAAACACAAAGCCAGTAAAGTCCAGACTCCTCCGATTTATTTCTTCTCTTATAAGTCCACCCTAAGTCTTGACTTTATAGCGTATAGCGACCGAGGCAAACGATTGAGCGTACCACAACGCAAGACAAAAAAAAACAAACAAACAAACAAACAAAATAAAAGACATAATAAGATAATAAGATTTGATATAAATGGGTTACCACTTAATTTTTTTTAGAGCTTATTTACAGACTATTCATGCTTGGAAATAAAACAAAGCCATACAGTACTGAGTAGGATGAGAACACCAGTATGGTAAACGCGGATATAAAACGCATTAAAAACAATTAGTGATAAAATATTTAAGGCATGACTGGATAGAAAATTAGATAAATGGTAGTTTTTAATACTTTTACATGATACGTTCATAAACATAAACATATGTACACAAGGTAGACGCGGTAACTGACCTCTTTAAGTGACGTGTAGGGCGCCGTGCAAAAGTCTCAGGCCAGCAGAAAACCAAACAAAACCGGTTCGTGTTCGATAACACAGGTCGCTTGCTTACTTTTTCCAGCCTGCTGGTCCAGAGTCCATTCCTGTACTCAGTGGGCACGATACAGCCTGAAGTGACGCAAGTCCATCTGGGGGTACTGCCAGGGTCACGGGGGCAGTATCGTGGGATGATCAGCCCCTCCCCTCCCCTCCCCTCCCCCTCCCTGACCGAAGATGTGGTCAGACTTCTGTTGATCATAATCGGATTATTTAAGTGGTCATGTTAAGAGTTTACTCAGATTTCCCCAGACTCGATTATGGCCTGTAAATCAGTTTAAGAAAATAAAAATGATAAAAAGTTGGATTTTTTTTTCTCCGTAATCAGATCCTGTTATTCGGATTTCAGTCGGTTTCCTCAATCTATGTGCGCGCACAAGCTTAGTGCGACGCCGTTGCCAGATCCACTTGGCCTTTTTGGGGATTGTTTTTGTCCATAGACCTGGTTGTTTGTTTCCCTCGCAGGATCTGGCAACCCCGGAATAAAACGCAGCGAAACACCTACCAAACACTTTTGGGGGAAACAAAAGGTTAAAGTTGAACCTTTCTACTGATTACACAGTAGAAATCCGATTACTGGCCGATTTGTGTAAACCCAGAGCTTTAGCATGATCCTGTTACCCAAGAGTCTTTGGATAGGACTGTTAGACACCCCATTTTTGATTTGTTTTTAGGACAATTTGGTCCTTCGTTTGTTCCACACTCCTACCCGGGTTCCAGATAGCTAGGGTTCCTCGTGCAGAGCCTTAGAAGAATTTTCAGAATACATAACCTCTGCGGCTAAGACTTTTGCACAGCCTGACACACAGCATAGACGTGGAGATTAAATTTATACATGGCAGGGGCAGTGCGGCACGTCTTGTGTACCCCAGGATAAAGACACCGGCGTCTCGCGGTGCGTTTTTGGCAACCCCTTAGGTCATTCAGCAGCGATTCAGAAAGGCTGAACAAAAGACAGGCGGTGTGATGAAGAGAGGAACGGCAGGAGGAGTTATGGACTTGGTCCGGGCTCTGAACATAGACGCTTGAAGATCATCGGACAAAACAGGATGTAAACAAGACAGTTTTTTTTAAACTCCATAAGAGTGAACGTCCAGGAATTTAGCTGCCATCAACTATGCCTTTATCGTCCAAACAGACTGCTTTTTTTTTTCTTGTCTTAAGCCACAAGGACTGAAAGTGCTGCGAAACGGTCTTTGGGTGTCCCGACTATTTCCTCGTCAGAAAAGGTGTGAATAAAAGGTTTCGAAAACGACTCCGCCTCCTTCGCTCGAAGGCGTCAAAGATAAAGTGTTTTTTTTTTTTTTTTTTTTTTTTTTTTGGAATGTATCCCAGAAAAAGGAATGATTAAGCAGAGGAACGCACCACCCACAGGTGATTCCGGGGTCGCTGGTGGGGTTCAGATGAGGGAGATACGGATGGGGATGTTGGGCGAGTCCGTCCTCGGTGGGGAGTGCTGGGTCACCAGGTGCTCCACCACTGTGTGTTTCGACATGTGCTTCATCAGGTAGGTCTCCTGCGGGGCAGAAACGGGGGCACCGGCGGGTCAGGACGCGTACAATGTTACCCGTAAAAATGGCGTGCGTATGAAACGCGGAGGCCGCCATCAAACGGTCGAATAAGATGGTGGAAAATGTCGGCTAGGTTCACCGTTAAAACTGCACTCCTACTCAGGACTGTGTATGAACGGAGAAAGGCGGTTGCACTTACTGAGGTGTAGGCCCGTCCGCACATGCTGCAGCAGTACGCCTTTGCGTTCTTGATGGCGTGAGCGGCTAAGTGGATCTGCAGGGAGGCCGAGTCGGAGTAGGCGCGGTAACAGTTGGAACACTTGTATGGCTTGTCTTTGTTGTGCGACCTCTGGTGAGACTGGAGCAAGAAAAAATAAAAAAAGAAAGAAAAACATTTACCAGCGTCCGTCACGGCATGTGATTGCCGTAGTGGCACCGCAGCGGGTCCGGTGCCCGTGCTGGAACTGCTGAACGCTTTGGTTACCGGTAACGGGCGCCAAGTCACCCAGCTCTGCCAGGATGCCAAGGTGCACATCCAGCGTAGCGAACCTTGGCTCGCTTCCGTGAGGACGCGTCCGGATTTGTCAACGGCGGCAAAAAATGCGCGAGCCGTTTTGCGAACGGCAGGCTGACTTACTTTAATGAAAAGAGGGAGCGGTTTCAAAGCGGACCGAGTCGTGCCCTGGTTCCGCACCCCAGCTCGCGGTTTAGGGTGAACCCAGGGTTTCGATAGATCTGACTACAAGTGTCGCTTGCTTTAATGACGTTCAGCAGACACCCTTAACCACACAATCCAAGGAGCCAAAAGTTAAAGAGTTAAAGAAGGTCCCAGAGGTGTCAGCTTGCACTTGGTGCGGCCCCTACTCCTCCACGATAGCCCAGTCGTTTGGCCATAACTGCCACACTCTTCCACCTGGCTAAAGTGTCATCACATTTATCCCACGTCCAAGTGCACAAAAGGAGCGCCGATCCTGACGACCCGGGATGTAACCCCACGCTGGGCAGGTGGGACAGGCTCGGTTCCAATACAAGGTCAGCGTTTTAAATCGGTACCACCCAAGCCCCAGAAGGGACGGGAACGGATTGGGACAACATGCTTTTTTTCTATGTGACGTTTTAGAGACACGTTTGGATTTGTATTCACCGTTATTTTAGGTTATTTCGTTTATTAAAGTTTCCCAAACATAAAAATGTTTAAAGTTTGACTTTGACGCCCTTTCAGCCTGAGACGTTTAAGGACGTGACTTGTTCAAAGGTACCACTTGTTCTTAGAGAGTGGAGTTTAAACAGGTCACGCTTAAGAACTGATATCAATAGCAATATTCACCCTTTTTTTAAATTTCTATTCTATCTTTTTTTATTTCTTTTATTTCTTAAGGGTTAAAAAAAAAAACACTTTTACGAAGACACTTTTCTTCACGCTTTCGTCCTCTAACACGGGTCGTTACTTAGCTGATAACTCGAATCAGGTGTGCTGGGAGCACTGGTAAACATAAACTGGTCTGAACAGAGCTGCATGGTTCTTACTTGCAGATTGGAGAGCTGTGTGAAGGCCTTATCACAGCCAGGCTGGACACATTTATACGGCCGATCACCCGTATGAATTCTGCAAGGGCGAAAAAAGAAACGGCAGGTCAGGTCCGGTCCGGTCCGGTCCGGTCGTCTGCAGTAAACGAGTGCGAGGTCGTTACCTGGTGTGCTGCTGTAGGTGTGAGAGCTGGCGGAAGGATTTCTCGCAGTAGGAGCAGTGATAGGGTTTGACGCCCAGATGGATCCGTAAATGCTGGGCCAGGTAGGAGGCGTTGGCGAACGACTTGGTGCAGTGAGGGCATTTGTGCGGCTTGGCCTCCGTGTGCGACTTGGAGTGGATTTGCATGTCTGATTTAGAGAAGAAGGTGAGCGGGCACACTTTACATCTGGCAAAAAGAAAGAGGGAGAGAGAAAGACAACAGCGTCACAAAGAGCGGCACAGGGCGGCCGATACTTTTTAAAGTTTGGTCATTTTTGATGCCCGTTTTGTCAAGACTAAAGCGCGTCTAAAAGCACTTTTTAAGCAGAATTTCCTAAAAGAGAAAACAAACTAAAGAAACGAGTTAAGAAAAAAATAAGGTCATTCTTAAAAGAACTTCAAAAACATTTTCAGTAAGATACAAACTCAGCATATTAATAAAAAAAAAAAAAAAAAAAAAAAAGCTTCGTTACAGATCCAGTCCCCTCATGCGTAACGAGCAACTTCTAATTTCAGATTAGAAACACTCAAATCCACAAGTACAAAAGTCACAAATACAAATGTAAGCCAGAAAGGAAACATCCAGGCTTTGATAGAGTGACTGAACAAATAATATATAAATAATCATATTCCGGATTTTTGAATGGGACTGATTTTCATTTATAGACCTGAATTTTGTAAATCTGGAATTTCTAACTTGTCATTTTGGGTCATTTGATCTCGTCACGTGGCCAGAACTATTCGTCCATGTTTAAGGGGGCTCAGCTCGTTACTCCGGAACATGTCACCCACATTCAAAACGTCCACTATGAGAACCTACTGTTTACAGTTTATTAGATCCCAGAGCTTGAAGTTCTGAACAGATAATCAGCGTTTTGTTTTTCACTCTGTGTGTGGGTGTCATGTTTTGGCTGTATGGGCATGAACACTTGAGGGGGAAGCCCCAAAAGGCACGAGGGACTTCCCCTTCATGCCTACAAAGACACTTGGGCGTTATCATCGAAGCAGAAATGACAGTGTGCTCAAGTGCTACTGTTATTTTTAAGTTCTAGATGCAGACCGCAGGCACAAAGGCACTAAGCAAACCAAAACAGGACGGTTCTCACTGCAGCCTTTTCGGCTTCGCCCTTTACCTGTATGTCTTGCCCTCTTTGGCGGTGATCGTTACAGACGACTGGTCGGCCCCCGAAGCCAGGATTGGATAGGGCACCACTAGCAGAGGTCCCGCCGTGTTTTCTGCCTTGATCTTCTTGCGGCCGCGTCCCACCGCTTTGGGGGGCGGCCCCAGCAGTCCCGCCAAACCGCCATTTTTGAGTAGATCCGTGCCTGGGCCGCCGATCAAACCCGAGGCGAGGTTGGTGGTGGGCACTGAGCCATGGCGTGCTTGGCTGCTACTGGTGCCGTTGCTGCTGGATGTGGGCGTGGCAGGGGTCACGGATTCGGACGCGTTCTGGTTACGAGAAGACAGCGCTATACCTGAGAACAGGATTATTACACGGTGTTATCCTGGCTGTCAAATCGAACAACGTTTAACTCGTGGACGGGAAAACAGTTGAACGCCGACCTGACAGATGGTTGGCTCTCGATGGCTGGTCTATAAGCTGTCGTAGATGCCAGTCCTCCCACAGCCCTCTAGCTTTTAAAGCCGCCTTGTCATCCAGGTTCAGATTTACATCGCCAAGAATACGTCCTTAAAAAAAAAAAAAAAAAAAAAGGGGGAACGTCAAACCGGGCCATTTTGTATCGTTCATAGCCGTTCCTGAAACTCATGACACCAGTCCTGTTTTTATGGAAACGTCTCCGACCCTGAGAATGAAGAGGTTCTAGTCCCGTGGCCAGTTTTTAAAGCAGACCTACCTGATTGGCAGCCGAAAAGAAGTCGGGCTGCATCACAAACTGCGTTCAAACCAAACTAAATACAGTCAAACACCGTTGTCCAAGCACGCCTGTCCCGGAAAACGGTTAAAAATCAGCCTATTTCCTCTGTTAATCTTTGGAAAATTCCAAACAGGACAAATATTTACCATACACACTGTCAAGCATGGTGGTGGTAGCACTGGGCTGTGAAGGGAAAATGGATGGTGCCAAATATTTCTCAATGTCCCTTAAACATACAAGCAAAAACCAACGCAGTGGCTTACGGATAGAAAGGCGAACGTCCTTGAGTGGCCCCGATTTAAATCTGATCAAATCACGGGCTGCTCACCTGTGACGGAGCTCGAGGCCGGCCGGGCATGCAGGGCGATGTCCGGCTGCGTAGGGCTGTGAGGAAGCCCAGGCACCTGCTGAAGCTTAGGTACCACCATGCTGTGCTGCCCACCTTCTGTAGGCGTGGGAGGCACCAACAGGGGCTGCTGGGATTGGACTGAAGTCGGGGGCAGGTGCGGAGGCCGGATTTTCTCTGCCATCAGCTGCTCTTTGATCTTGTTGATCAGGACAAGGTTGTCCAGCTGCAAACAGGCAGGCCAGCCAGAGTTGCCGTCAGACGGACGTCTCGACAAAGAGATTTTACGTTCTGAATACGGAAAAGTTCTTACCTGACCAGACATCGCAGGAGGCGGAGGCCAAAAATAAGGGTTGTTAAAACGTGGCTCGGCCATGCTGAAAACCACAAAGATTAAAAAAAAAAAAAAATGTTTAATTACGTTTTTTTCCTACAGTTTGGCCATTAAAAAAGAAAAGCCAAAACGGTCGACTACCGGTGTAAACTTTCAATCACAGATAAACTAATCCAGTCCGAATAGGGCCTGAATCGCATATTCGTGAGGCACGAAACGGTCCCTAAAACATCGTGACAGGGTACTGGACTATTTCGGTGATACCTTTGCGCGCTTTGCTCATTGCTGTGCTTCTGCAGATTCAGTCGCAGCTTTCACGCGTTCGAACAAAGCGAATATTTTGCTTTAAAAGCGCGAGTTTTCTCCAAACCACGAGTCGCAGAATGCAGGACGTCGGTGTAGTTCCTTCGGAAGGTTCTCCAAGCTGAAGTTTCTGAAACGGCTCTTAACATCGGACCACACTTCTTGCACCTACGTAGGAGCAGCGTCTAATTAAAGGTCCACCGTTATGTTGCAGGAGGACGTAACAAGATGTGGTCGTGCTCCCAGAACAAAAGCGTTTCTTAGAGCGCAAGTCATGCGGAAGTGATGCAGCGACCACAAAGGAAACGGTACGCGATCACACATGGTCATAACTCTGCTGCGAAGTGTAACTGCTGATCCATCATTTGGCTGGATGTGGGGTGGAGCTGCTCTTCTTGCCTGGAGAGGGGAAACCCTCCTCCCACCGACACATTTCCTATAATAAATTAAAGCAGTTCTAGGCAAACGCTGCCCATTCCCACGTCCCGACCCCTCAAACTGCCCGGGAACAAACCCAGAGGGTCCAGAGCGAAAAGCCTCCGTACAGGCAGGGCAGGTATCATAAAGAGTAAGCGCTCTGAGGGTCCTCATATATTTAAAGTAGCAGGCTTTTTTTTTTGCAAAGTCGTCACATAGCTCCGCTTCACAGCCGTACCCTTGAGTTTCAGCAGGAAGTGAAACAGACACCCATAACCGCCATTAAGAAAACATTCTGCAAAGTCTGGGGTTCATACGCCTGGACATATCATCTTTATTATTTTTGGCTCGTGCAAACAATCCGCTCGGAGCAGACCCCAAGTCAAACAAGACTCCAGCCCGGTGAGCGCTGCCAAAATACGCACGGCCCGGTGTTGCAGGGAGGGAGAAAAAAAAAAAAAGCTTAATGCTTGAAAACGATATTGCTGAAAAAAAAGCAACGGTGTGGAAAGGGGTGTGCCTTCAGGACAGCCGAGGCAAATGTTTTCTTTCTTGTAAAACCCCCTCCCGTCCCGTTAGTCTACAGAGTTAGGGAGTTCACGAAATTTGCTCCCAACGTAGATCCTAAGGACCTGCCCAAAGGACATGCTTCTGCTTTTTGGAGCATGACGCTTCATCAAACACAAAGTTTTCCCCTTACGAAAGTCGTGACTGTTTCAAACAAGAGTTTGAAATAGCCGTGAGTGGGATTAAGGAAAAGAAAGAATTAGAGCAAATGGTTATAATGAGTTACGGTACGGTGATAAATGAGTTATACCGTAATTTATAGAGGGACGCGACTAGGATTTGGTCACAGGCACAAGGCAGGGGCGGGTACACAATCACAGCCGTGATGTTACTCGTGATTACACAAGTGTTATGTTGCTTTCTGACAAAATTTAAAGCCAAAATAAACCAAAGAAGCTCTAAATATGCTTTAATAATGGCACAGCGGAACAATTCCCTACCCCACTTTAATAGTAAAAGAGCCGGGCCGGTTTCTCCTACATGTACCTGGACATGCCGAGCACCAGTCATTTGAACGTTGTGACTTCTGCTAATAGCAACGCTAGTAGATTTACTCACTTAAAAGGGTCTCCAAAGGCCGCCGAGTATTCGGAGCATGACGCTGTTACTGATGCATAATGCTCACTAGATGGCGCTTCCGGAGCTTTCCTTTGTCGTCTACAGGGCGATCGAGTAACGCTGCAGGAGTAACGAAGATAAACGGGAAAACGATGGAATCCGTCTCTTATTAGTGTTATTGCATTGTTTGTATAGGTTGTACTTTTTCTGTGCATAAAGCCTGCCGTGGCTTGGCAAGGCGTTGGCGGTTTCGTACCGTTTTTGTGTCAAAAAGCAGCGCTGTCATCGCCAGTATGAGCACGGTGAGAACCAGATTGTAGGGTCAAAACTAATTGTTGTGCGACGGTCAATAAACCGGCTAGCTCCCGCTTCAAAGAGTTTTTTTCTGTCTTCCAAACCAAACGACAAAATGTTGTGACGCGAGTAAACACAGAGAAGAAACCACTCCAGTGTAGGCCGGTAACGACTTGCTGATCTAAAACGAGCAAACTAAATGTCATTGTGTCTATGATTGTGTTTATTCGATCAAGTATTCAATCAGATAAGCCTTCATGAACAAGATAGCTCACGATGAACAATCTATTCCTTTAACGTCACACAGGACCAACAAGCCTCGCGCAATTAAACCTTTTAATCGAAGAGATCTAATCACAGATCTAGCCATCAGGCTCATACTCAGTATACACTGGCTGCCGCTTAAGCACAACGCCGACCCCGAAATCCTGATAATGATGTATAAAAACTGAGGCGATAAACTCTTAGTGATCTCCTAAAGCAGCATAGCCCATCTCGGGCTCAGGGTTCAGTCGAGGCAAGCCCTCCGTTAATCCCTAGGATCAGTCACAGCTCGGCTGTTTCTGTTATCGCTCCAACACTTTGGAAGAGAGTTTAGGAACGAAAGCTTTGCAGGTCCTGTTAAATTCAGAAATCAGACGTGGGAGATTTAGAGATTGTAGGTCTCTAAACAAACATTCGTTCAGTATGTGTTTAAGCCATGCTTGAACTTTAAGCCTTAATAAGTAAAGCGTTTGGGTTTTTGCAGTATAAACAACGATTCCTATCTATGAGATCTATAAGACAGTCCTTAAATATAGTATTTGCGTCCACTGTTTGAGAAGTACAACTCTAATAGAGCTCTGGAATAATTAAGAGACAAAAACTCCTGTTTCTGTTCAATTCAGCAATCAGCAGTTCCACCGCAGTATCTGCCCAAGTTCCAACACCTGGTTCCATTTAATGACCTCCTGATTAGGATCTGAGTTACTGACCGAAAGTACAAGATACATGAAAGCTAGGATTGAGGTAGTAAATTCTGAACTTTCCTAACTTATAACAATAGTAATGGTTGGTTGAAAAGGGAATATCCCGTTTTCTTTATATAATTATTTGTATTATTACCAGTTGTCATTTACAGCCACTAAATGCTCATCATCTTGCAGCCCTCGCTTTTTTTCTCGAGCTGTACATACCATATAAACTAGTAATTACCTCGCAGAGATTAATGATATGATTTATAAGCTTTACATTTTAATTGTACCCATATTAACATAATTGCTACAACAATGTTTTGAAGCTATAAATAACACTATTGGGCCTGTTACAGTTCCAGTGTGTGTATGTATATATATGTATATACACACATGTACATACATACATACACACATACACACTATATATATATATATATATATATATATATATGAGGATACAAAATGTTATATATACACGTGTGCAAGATTCGAGTACGTTTACGTGCCCTTAATAATCTGATCATAGTCTGATTTCTGCAGTCGATTATCAATGTGTTCATATAATTAGCGTATTCCAATCTAGAAATCAAAATAAGAAATAAGAAAGAGAGCTAGATTTGAATTCAGTGGTCAAATATCTTACTCCGACTTCTTAATCTGCCTTCTCAGTCTGCACATGCACGCAAGCGTAAACGACATGGTTGCCAGGTCTGCTTTTTTGGTTTGTTTGTTTTGGGGATTTTTTTTCTCCCAATGACCTGTGGCTTTTTCTCACAGAATCTGGCAACCCACTGGAATGAACAGCGACACAAATGAAACCGTAAACTTTTGTGGAGACTCAAATGCAGGATAGGCTGCGGGTAATTTTAAAGTTTGAAGTCGCCCCTGTGTGAGATGACAGAAATCTGATCGGGCGAGTCGCCCTTTATCCTAATGCATGTCTGATTACTGACAATCCGAACGATTAGACTGACACTAATCAGAGGAATCATGCACTTTAGTACAAAGTAGAAAATGTTATTACAGCTTATTGCGATCAGTATAAGAAGCATAAATGTGCACTAAAACAGCTCGAATTGCGTTTCGATCATTCTGATCGGCATTTTATGACACAAATCTGACTGCTACTTAAACAAAAAAAAACAATTATTTTGTGGTCTGGTTCTTCAGTGAAGACAGTCACACAAATACGCAGTTTATACCGGCTGTAAGAAACAATAACAGGACGGATAAATACATGCGAAAACATTGGGCGTTAAAACCAGGGTTAATAATACATGCATGCAGCGTGAGCTCTGGTCGAATCCCCCGAAGAATGACGAGCTCGAAGTTCTGAACTTTTCCACCTTTTAATCGCTCTGCATTCCCGAACTGACTCAAATGCACCCGGGTTTTTTTTTTTTTCTTAAAAAAAGATATAAAAGTCAAAATCCGGATCCGTACGCACCCTTGCCGAGCCCGAATCCAAGCCGGATTCAGTCCGGTCCCTCTCCGGGCCGCCTCTCCCACATTCTCAGACAGCTTTATTAAAAAATTCAGACAAAAGGAAAACAAAAATGGCAGCCCGTCTTATTTTTATAAGGACAAGACGCCATATTCTGCAGATCCCAAATTTGAAGGCAGAAACGAACCGTGAAAGCGAATCGGTGCCGCGACACGTCCGGGATGAGCCCGTTTATTTGCCTTAAGAGCACCGATGATTGTTTACTTAGATCTGCAGGTTTGAATAGCCCGGCTCGACCAGAAAAAAAAGAGGGACCAAAAAAAAAGCAGAGACTTCCTACAACAATCATGCCGTGCAAAGCAGCCGATCTGCGCCCGTGTTCCTCTTTAGGCTGGTAGAGCTAAATCATTTCTGCATAGCACAAAATCCGATTCGGGGTACTGCAACCATGCAGACATGTAAGATTTAAGCTTCAGCCATTCGTCTGCATTTTTTTTATAATCGAACTTTTCGGAGCGCTGGGATCACTCGGGATAAATCCGACACCCCAGATCGGGGGAACTCCTAAAAACAACCCATAGAGCACTAAATATGAATGCACACACTCACCCCTGCAGATCCACTCACGTTTAATGAAGGATTTTTGTCATAAAAAGCTTAGATCTTCATGCAGCTTGCCTTCAGTCGGAGTTCAGACCTTCCGGGTCGCCTACCGTTCACTTCTGGGTGCTGCAGCAGATGGAGTCCTCAAACATCAGCATGTAGCTGCTGCAGCATCACGGCCACAAAATATCGAAAATTGAACCATCACGAGCACCAGGAGAACAAAAAGCATGCCACTGAGCGGCATCGCGGTTCTTCAGAGAATGGCGTTTGAGGCTGGTGTTCGCATCTTGCACAGAAACTACAGAAAGATAAACCGAAGGGGGTCCAGTAGAAGTGTTTGGCATGGTTCAAAAATCCTTTGAGCTAAGCGATCCAGACAAAAGCTTTAGGGCTTCCCTTGGAGGAACGGGCCTTCAGGGTGCGACACCGTTTTATCTAAAAGCATCAAAAGAACACATTCACGATTTAGAAAGAGGACCACTATGTATTAACATTAAACCATAGGGTGCCTCACAGGGCCAAGGGCAACGGTTAAGGCTCAACAACCTTAGGTTTGATTCCTGACCCTGACTGGATTTGCACGTTCTCCTCACGTCTAGGTTTCCCCCAGTTCTGCTAAACGCGTGTTACGCCAACTGGCATCGCTGTTGTCCCAGTTTGAGGGCGTGTGACCATCCCCATCCAGGGATGGTTCTGGCCTTGCACAGCTTGTGCTGCCCAACCCAGAGCATCCAGCCAGTATGGAAAATGAGCATGTTTATCTAAGGGCTAGAAGGAAATGTTCCACGAGCTGAACCAGGATCAGGTACAAAACAGAGACGAAATATTCTATATAAAATATCCAATGTTAGACCGCTCAGATTAACAAGCGATCAGCCACACTGCAGCACAAACACGACGAACAGTTCGAGGTGTTGCCCTGGCCTTCAAATCCTCCAGCTCTCAATCTTATCCAGTGTCCGTGGGATAGGTTGCACAAACAACAGTCGTGGCCCCACGTTGTAAGATACAGGACATAAAGGACCTCAGGTCTTGGTGTTAGATACAGATATGATCACTAACGTCATTTGGGTGAAGACTTTTGTGCTTAGGGTTTATAGTCCAAGCATGACTTTGGTAGCGGTGGTTCTGAATTGGTCTGTTGAGCGTAGGGTTGAACGTTTTAGTCCTAGCACTGGCACGTTGTTACTGTTGACTTTAGTGACCAGAGACAACGGCATTATTTTTTAACATTTTGTGCACCATGTCTTTGTACCTACCTGGAATATGGACTTGAGTACCAGCAGTAGGTGGCAGCACCTTCAAACCGACCTGCTCGTTTAGTCCGCGGTCCTGCTAACGCTCTTTCAAGGTTTCCAACGTGGGACGAACTGAACTTGAAGAACCATTCGTAGTTACGTGCACAGAAAACGTAGTTCTTCAAAACAAACTTTAAATGGCTGTCAGTTGTCGGAAAAACCTACAATTATTCGAACAGTGTCTTGTTGACACATTTATGCTTTTCTAAAATAATATTTGTTCTTTTACAATATTTGAGCTTTTTGTTTGGACCGTTTGTGGTCCTTTCGCGCTGCTGGATGTTATATTATATATTGTGATATATATTAGATATAAGAAACCGAATAAAACCTACAGAACAGAGACAGGGAAAGAGACAGAACCGTGGGCTCACGACCACTTTGGCAACCCACTGTCAGTAGTGACAATGGTTCGATGTGGCATCTATAAGGTCAAGTTAAAACTCTGTTATGCAAAGAAGAAGCCGATGCTCAAGCTCATACTGCTCCGGTTTCCTCCCACATTCGAAAGGCACAAATAAGGTTCTTTGGTCCCTCTAAATTGGCCCATTATCGATGTAGCCTGGCTCCTGTCATGAATGATCACTGACGCTGATACAGCGTTACATGAAACAGCCAAACAAACAAAGAAAAAGCTTGCAGGACCAAGAGTTAGAAAGGGTGAAAGACATCAGTGGAGAAATCAGATTGTCAGGCAGAAAAAGTCTTATATCAAGCAAGAAAGGTGATGTAACAGAGACGTAAACATCCCTGTCCCAACTGTTTTGGTGTTGTGTTGCAGGCCTCAAATTGGGAATTAACGAATTAGCAAATTTTGGGGAAAGCCTTTGATTTTGATGACATAAAGATTCTTTGAAGTCTTTTCTTTAAATTTTTATGGGAGGGAGGGTATAAGTTAATGATAAATAAAATATAATAACACACACACACACATTATATATATATATATATATAAACCCAGAATACAATATTATGAAGACCGTAATAAAATGATAGAGGAACGCCTCTGTAACAAGAGGAGAACATCTCATGATGATTCTCATGAAGCTTCTGGTAAGGGCAATAAAAGCAAAGGTTAAAAGCATGAAATGATAAATTCCCAGCATTTTGTGACGTTCCTTAACGCTCGTTATAATTTAGGTCAGCACTCTTTTTTTTTAACTTCTTTGGTCTTCAAGTAAGGATCCCTGACCCGATGGGACAAAAGTTATTGAACAAGCCTGTTTTTCCAGTTCTTACTGATATTTACACAACTGAACGTCTCACTACAGGTCAACAATGAGAGATAAAAGAAAGTGTAGAATTGTTTTAGTTCGATACATCAAGGTACCTACCTTCTGTTTTAAACAACATGCTTAAAATCATTCCCATAACAATGTGCCACTTGGAGCTGCACTTTCTGTCCAGTTCAGTCTATTTAAGAGTTATTTCTAATCATTGTCCGAATCTGGACTGATATTTGTACCTGTGCTTTGAGACTATTATGTTTGTTGTGTGCATTGTATTGTGCATTTGTGTGTGTGTGTGTGTTGTGTTTGTATGTGTGTGCTGCTTTGCCATTTCTTATTGTCTTCTTTATTCCCTTTTTCAGCAAGTGACTTTTGCTACTTGTGAGGTCGTTGTTGTATTTACTTTTGAAATTGCAATTACTTTCTGGTTCCTTTAAAGTAAGCAAGAAAAAAGGAAAGAAGAAAGTAAGAATGAATTACAGGAAGAACGAAAGGAAAAAGGAAAAGAAAAAGAAAGGAAAGGAAGGAAAAGGAAAAGAGAGAGAGGTATCAGAGGGAAGAAAGAAAACAAAGCCAAAAAGTAAAATACTGAAGGAAAGAAATAAATACAAAAAGAAAGAAAGGAAGGAAGAAAGAAAGAGAAACACTGGAGGAAAGGAGGAAGGAAACAAAGACAGGTCAAAAGGAAAAAGAAAGAACGCAAGACAGAAATGTCGCAAGAGAGAGATATCAGAGGAAAGAAGGAAAAGAAAACAAAAATGTAAAATACTGAAGGAAAGAAATAAATACAAAAAGAAAGAAAAAAGGTAAAACAGAAGGAAGGAACGCAGAAAGATTGGAAGAAAGCAATGATTGGAAGTAAAATTTAAGACTGAAAGACTGAAAAGAAAGAAAAAATGTCTTTAGATACATTAGATACTAGTTTTTATAGTGAGCTGTTCTGGGTCGAAGGGTGTGATGTCACCTCACATCAAGGAGCAACAACAGCTCAGCCATGAAACAGCAGGCATTAAGGAAGGTAAAATACACACTCACTCCCTCACTCACACACACACTCACTCCCTCACTCACACACACACACACACACACACACACACACACACTCACACTCACACTCACACTCACACTCACACTCACACACACACACACACACACACACTCACACTCCCACTCACACTC
>JAUZST010000920.1:0-16317 GCA_034779995.1 Parotocinclus haroldoi
TTTTAGTATTTTTTTTTTTATTAATTAATATTTTTTGAAAACCTGCAATGCACCAAGTTCTTAAAAGGTAAACCGTGAAGTGGCGAGGGAACGCTGTAATACTGTTTGCTAAATACGCTGCCAGAAATGCATATAAGGTCTTGACATTTAGGTATATTTGTTTATTTAGCAAATCAGAAAAGTATTTGATGTTTTCATTAGTATTATACATTATATTTTGATGTTCTTCTATGAATTATGTATCATGAACCAAGGAGTTTATTATTGTCCATATTGTGTCATAGCTGAGCCTGCTTTATTGTTTAAAACATTAACCTACAGTTGGTCAAAACTGTGGTTACCGCTCACATTCCAAAGACATGTGTGCTACACTAATTGGTGTTTCAAGTTGGTACCCTTATTATGTGAGTGTGTGTATAAATGTATGTGCGTAACAATGGATTAGTGCCCCATCTAACATTTTTCCAGCATTGCGTCTTTTGTCGCCAGCTATTCACCAGCTTTCTTGCCACCGTGACCAGGGTTAAACAGATAAGAAGACAAAGTATTATTATTATTATTTACATTAATATTTAATAACCCAGAGTGACTTGGATAAATGGGGGTTGAACAGTTGGAGGTGAAATGATGCAGGTACTTTAATTGTTGTATGCACTAGTCAGACCACAAACTAATGCTACTCAAAGACTAACAAGCTAATTCTTCATTTGATTATCATATTGCATATAATAGCAAAATCTTAACGGTCAAGTGTATTGCTGAAACATGCATTAAAAGTATACAAAAAAAGTTAGAAGATATATTTTCCTAGGTGTTGCCTCTGCAGAAAGTAGGCAGGCATATCTCAATCTCAGAAAAGGATGTTCCAGTCACCATGAAACTAAAGACCCGAATTGCATGTAGGTGTTGTTCTGAACTGAAGTCTGTACATAGCAGGAAACATGGTTTGGTCATCCAACCAAACCAAACATAAAATAAAAGTCCTTCACAATGCCTACCTAGATAGAAATGTGCTCTGAATCAATCAAAGTTGTCCTGCAATATTTATAATAATACCCAGTAAGGCAAGTGATAATTACCCAATAACAGGTGCTTATAATGTTATACCCACTGTGACTGTCCAGTTAAATTATAGAAATTGAACTTAATATTAAAGTAAACACAAACATTGCAACTAAATTTCTAGGATTCTAATAAATAACAATATTATCAACAGCAGGACCCACAATATCCTCCCACAGGACTATGTCAACAATGGCAAGGACAACTAAGACTGAAGTTATCTCTAAATAATGTTTTAAAGTTTTACACAAAATGTAAACATGAATACAAATGAATGGCTTAGGTTAAACAACAAGAAAGATAATGCATTTAAAGGTTGGCCTTTCTTGTTTTAGTTCTTTATTCTATGATTATTTTCGTTACTTTTAGTGTCATGGCACAACTGACTTTTAAAAAAAAATTTGCATTTTGAACTGTTTGCAGTCTGTCTGGTGATAATGAACCACCAACCTTCTGTTTTGTACCTCATTTTTATGTTTAATTCCTGTTTTTTTTTTACATTTTTCTGTTGTTGGTGTTAATTACTCTAATTGTGGGAGGTACATCTAAACATATAAAATACAGTGACTTGCCGTCTTTGGTAAAAATAATTGTCTGTTGGTTTGGGCTATTTAATATACTCACAAAAATGAGGGGATATTCGGGAGAATTTTGTGTAGTGTACTACACAGGAGAGATGATTTCCTTTGTAGACCTCAGGTAGACTTGACGGATGAAATGCTGCCGTGGCTGCAAGCTATCTGAAATTCAGCTTTAATTATTCTCCTTGCCTTCAGCCTTCTGTCTGAGTTTTCTTGCAGTGGTATCTGAGGTCACTTATTTTCTGTCTAATAGGATTTGTCCATGCTGTCTTTTTTCTTCTCCCCCTTTCTCTGTCTTGCTCAAAGTCGTTTACAGTTTTTGTTCAGTCTCCTCTGTTTTGATCTTGCATTGAACCTCCTTGCTAGCGGTAATATACCTTGTAAAATCTGTGAAATTGGCTCCTTGTACTTTAAATAGTAAATAGCTTTTCCAGTACAGAGAAACCTATTTGCTGTGTTTAGAAAAGGGAATGTGTTAATGCCCAGTGAAAACATAGAAAGTTCTCACGATTAATGACTCCAGACAAATAACTATTAATGGCAGGGCCACCTCCTTCACTTGGGAAATTACACCACATTTTATGACTGTCTGTATAACATAGCTGTAAATGGAGCTTTTTTGTCTATTATCCTGACATCCATGCAGCTCCAGAATGCTTATATTGGGCTTTTATTGTGATTTGCCGTGTGTGTTTCTGCAGTCCCATCAGCAGCTCCCAGCGACGTGGCAGTGGAGTTGATGAACAACACAGCAGTGAAGGTCAGCTGGAGTCGTGTTCACAAGGACAAATTGCATGGACATCTGGGAGGCTACAGGGTAATCCCTCACCCATGCACCTTCTTGCTTTTAGCTCTTATTTAAAGGCCCATCACCCTTCGTGTGCCCTCTGACTCCTCCAAAACATCCCCTAGTCAGACAATTACATCCACATGATCATGGCTAAGCCTTAAAGGCAGCTAGCTTGTTGTCAGCTTTTTTTTGTCTCTCACCTCCAATGTTTATTTCTTTGACTGTAGCAAAGCACTGTTTCGTGAACAAGCCTTGAGGTGAGTGTGTTCAAAAGTAGTGTGACTCTTGCAGAAAATGAAACCAATTCCACATTATAGACTGCATTACTCTGACTGGAACCAAGTATACATTTTGAAATATACTTAAGCATTAATGTCAGTATAACTCTATAAAACCTTTAAATACAAGCTAATTTACTTTACTATAATGGATTGCATATGTTGAATGACCAGAATATCATATGTTATTCAATCATTGTTGCCTAAAATTGTAAAATACATTGTGGTTTGGAATCAATACTGTGATTTAGCAAGAAAAATACTATTGAGCACTAAGTGTGTGTAAAATCTGTATTTTAAGACAGGAAGAGCCATTTAGACAGGCAGGAGAAAGTTAATTCCAAATGTTAGTTTAGATATCTTTTGCCCACTAGATGTTAAACTATTTCTGCAGGAGTATTGACCTATGCAGAAAGGATATCTTCTTGCGGTTGAATTTAGAATTAGGCCAGAAATAGATGGAGGTGCTGACAAGCTATAGAGTATGACATGACTTAAGAGTATATGTAGTATTAATATATGGGGATTGTGAGGACCAGGTAAACAAGGAAATGCTTTTGGAACCAGTCCATGACTATACTATGCATATGCCCTTGTGACATGGTGTATTGTCCAGCGGAAAGTTTCATTCTGCTATAGTGTACAAATCTGAACTTGCTCAGTCATAATGCGTAGGTAAATCCTACTTTACTAACATCATCCACGGGTATCAGAGGACCCAGGGTGTGCCAATAAAAGATTACCCCCTCTTTTACTACACAGTTACCAGCCTGAACTGTTGACACCTAACAGGAAGGGTTCATTGATTCATGTTGCTTGTGCCAAATTCCCTCTCAAGCGATGATGTTCCGATTTTTGCACTTTTTTGCCCACTGGAGTCTTGGCTTTCTGTTTTCCTTAGATAATGGAGCTTGAATTGGTTGTCTCCTCTTACAGAAAATCCATGCTAAGAAACAATGCATTGTGCAGTCGGACGTATTAGTTGGAGCATAACTGTGCATAACAGTACACTGCCCGAGGATCTCCTTCCACTGGATGTTTTTCCTCGAGCACACCATTCTCCGTACGCTCCATTGCACAAGAAAAGAACACAAAGTTGTCAATTTTTAAAATACTGAACCTATCTAGTATAGTATTTCATTATCTTGCCTCTAAGTCACTCACATTTCCCCGATTTTTTGTCATTCTAGTGTGTATCACACTGACACTAATCTATATTCACATAAGCATAGCCATTTTAAGAAGAAGAGAGAATAAATGAAAGACATAGGTCTTAAAAAATGTACGTTTCTGTTATTGTTCAATGCTAATTTGCTATTGCTAGATTAAATCACACTTTTGTTGTTGTGTGTTTTTTTTTTTTGCTGTTTCACAAATTGCATGACAGTTGTGATTTAAACTGACCGTAATGAAACCAATTAATTAAAACGATTATCACAGTCCAAAATTTCATTTATGCACTTGTGCGTTGGAAGCCTTGGTGACCTGGCACTGGTGCGTTCCGCCCTTGTTAGAGGATGCCATGAAGTCACTTTGAGACATAATGTCTTGCGATGCATTGTCGAAATGTCCCAGTGTTTATTGTGGCAATATTGTGTGCGTCTATATGACATGTAATGCAGTTGGATTTTTGAACACCAGAGGGTGCAATAATACATAATATATGGTATATCTTCCACTGTATAATGGCAAAAGTGTAAAGCTATTTAACACTGTTTAAAACAGTTTATTGAACAAACAAATGATTGAAAATTGACCTTCAGTTTAAGATAGAACTTAGCTACACAATATTGTATTGTTTTGAATTGTTTACACTTAAGGAATAAACAAGGAATGTATTTCATCAAATATTAAATTGTTAATCATGAAAAAAATCGCTCAGTCATTCGATTGAAATTTAGCCATTTGTATACTTTCTGTTAGGTCTGAGTACAGAAAGCCTTCACAGAACAGCATAGGTGAAATGGCCAAATGTCAGCTTCTTCCACCGTCCTTCAAACTGTTAGCCCTTAAGCCAGGAGCTATCACTCCCACAGGGCTGGAGAGGTTTTACACAATTCATGCACCTAACATAATGAGGCAAAGCTTTCTCAGATTATTGTGATAGAGCTCCAACACAAGCAGGATGTCAACATGCCTGCTCTCAAATTGTCAGAGCATGTACATAAACACACAACCAGTTAGACAGTGAAGAGGAGACAGTATAAATTTGGTGCACTGTGAGGTTTTAAGACTTTAAAAACTTTGTTAAATTGCTGATTCAACCGAGGGCGATCGAGAGATAAAGTGGGCTTCTGCATCTGGCAGATTTCACCGGCAGTAAAGTCTCGAGCACACCAGATAGTAAGAAGCACAGCTTTTTGATATCAAGATGTGTGTTGCAGATGAACTTGTGGCGGTTGCACAGCCTGTGGGACTCGAAGAAGATACAAGATGATAAACGCACACTAGTGTTTCCCGGGGACAAGAATCATGCATTAATCCTGGGGCTGCGACCTTTCTCTGAATATGGCATCGAAGTTCTGGCCTTTAATGGACGAGGAGATGGACCCAGCAACCACCCGATCCATTTCAAAACTCCAGAAGGAGGTAATGAACAGTTTTTAATTTCTGATATATCATATGGGCTATTTGAATTCCCTAACCCACAGTCTCAGCTACTAATCCACTCTCAGGAATGACTAGCTTATACTCACTGTCATAAATATACCCTCGTGGCATTGAGGCATACAGTTTCCGTATTCCCTGTAGTGTTCTGCAGCACAATTGTCAACAGCGGTTGTAGGTGAACATGAATTTCCTGCACACCTGCAGGTAGTCGAACATGGCAGATCTTGTATATGCTTCACTGGATATAAAACTGGCAACTGGGCAGGCCAAGGAAATGTAATCCAGTGTAGACATTCCTGAAAAACACTTGCTGTGTGTTGGTGAGCGTTATCCTGCTGAAAAAATCAAGGCAAAACATGTGGTTTCAGGTTGCTGAATTGTTAGTGTCCCTTGTATCTTAGGTTTACTGACTGTCTTTCAAGATTATCACAACAACAGTTAGGGCAGTGTGTCGCTTCATGGATGGATTGATTAACCGTACAGTCGCGGCCGACTCTCAGTCACTTGATGGATCATCGATCTCCACACATTTCTGTCTTTCATCAATGTGATCCATAAAGTATTTCGCCAGGATAGTGGAGTAGTTTGCCATTTCTTTCTCCACCCCTCCCATTTATCTGAGCTTGGGATCAATGTGCAGCTGTTTCCAGTTACACGGCTGGGGTGTTTTGCATACACAAGTCAATGACAATTTAGAAGCACCAATTAGCGTAACATGCATGTCTTTGGACTGTGGGAGGAAACCGGAGTACCCGGAGTAAACCCATGCAGACACAAGGAAGACATGCAGACTCCACACAGAAAGGACCCTAGCTCCACAATGGGATTGTGGCAAGACCCAGTGTCAGACCCAGACCAGTAATCATTTAAATATCTGACTCAGCCATAAGCTGCAACATTTGCTAAGCTGAATTTTGTAACAATTCCATATTTCTATTTGGTTGCATTATTTTTTGTCTGGGAGTGTATATTATGTTCCAAATGACTTACCTACAACTATGGCATCCACTGACTCCAGTGTGTAAGAAATCTAAACTAATCTAATCTAAGCAAAGTTTAGATAACAAATAACAAATAGCAAACAGCAAATAATTGGCACGCAGAAGGACCAGTCAAGTTCACTATGCTATTGTGTTGCTACAACAGTATTTATACTAGGGTTTGAATGGAAATGGGTTTACACCAGCCAAGTCTGTATCCAACTCACTTTACGGTTACATAGAGTACATGACATATTGCTCACAAGAATTAAGGGATACTTCAAAATAAAAATATCTCATAATGAAATATCCCTTAACGTTTGTGAGCATTATATATAGCCAATAGTTTTACAAATGATTCAGGGTATTTATATAAGCTCTACTGTTAAATAAAAACAATAATTTCCTCTCTCTCTATCTCTTCTAGTTCCTGACCAGGCTGCTTTTCTCAGGGCTACTGATATTCAGAAGCATGCAGTTACCCTTAGCTGGGCTGCCCCAATAGAGAGCAATGGTGTTCTTATACGATGCGTCCTAGAATACCAGCTAAGTATGTCAAAATAAATACTGCTTCGTTTTAAATCAAGTTTTGTAGCTATACTGCTTATTGCCACTAGGGGACATTGTTGTGCCATCTACGTTTAGCATGGCGTTAACCCTTAACCACTCCAGACACGATTCAGGTTATTATAGGAACATGTCGCCCCTATTTGCATTCTGAGTAATGTTAGTGGTTATGCGAAAGTTCCCTAATAGTTGCATGAAGATGAACATGATGTGTGACAGCCTAGATAAAAAGAGATTAGAAACAGTTTTCATTAGACAAATGGTGTGGAGTTAGTGGCGTTAATAATACACACGGAATGGAACTGATTCTGAACTTGTGCTCTTCTGTAATGTAGTGACATCTAAAAGAATATGTAATGAAACATGTAGCAAATTGCTAATAATTAATGCAGTCTTCTGATTTCTTTATTTGGATATAATGGTCCTGTGTACATTCTTTGTTAGTGTCTTCTTTCACCGCATGACTAAGTTGCCTAGGACACAGAGCTTAGACAACACATCTCTTGCTCTCATGTAGCAATCAGGATAAAGCAGGTTATATTATGCACAGAACCTGGAAGGGTCTGTTAGCTAATTGTGTTTGATAGAGTAGCTGATCCATGTGGCTAAGCGCCATGCTGCACATGAAAAGGAGGTGCATTTAATCAGAAGAGTGTGCATGAGTAAACGTGTGGTCTTTGAAGGTTTTTTTTTAAGTGCCTGCAAAGGAACTGATGTGTGAAATGTTGTAGATAATGCACACAGCTGTCCATGTGGCACACAGAAATGTCTGGAATTTAAAACGCTAGAGCACAAAAGTCCCTTGGCTGAGGTTGGTAGCACAGAGCTTTTACACAGTCAGTATTTTATGCTCATCATGTTCTTAGGTAAAAAAAAATCAGACTGTGTTAACGTGCTCAATAAACATGAGCAACGAGTACATCATTGTTTCTCACCTACCAAACGTGTTGGATTTTTTTAAACATATGTCTGACAGTTGATGGTGAAGTTTACATTTTTGCAATTGTAGCTGGATGTAACTGGTCATGAAATTTCATGCTTTGGCTGTAGAGTTCTGCTGAAGTACAGTTCTGTGCAAAAGTGTTATGCCACAATTAGATTGTATTTACCATTGGTTAAGCAATGGTCTATTGACCACATCAAATTATTTCACAGCCTCTTTTTTAGAATACAACTAGAACATAAAAGAAATGTGTATGCAGTTGTAAAAACTGAATAAAAAACATCAACTAAAAAACATTAGAAAAAACATATAGGCTATAGATTACAGTGGCAAGTATTTAGTGTAATTTCTCATTGAGCATTAGCAGTGTCTGAAAGATATGCTAAAACTCACAAAGACTGAACTGAAGATCATCAAAGAAGTGCATTATGGAATGACAAATCCAAGTTTGAAATTTTGGGGTTCAATTGCTTTGTTAAACGTTATAAGTATGTTATATATGGTCATTATACAATTACTAGAACAGCAAATCTAAGGATGGCCTAATACTTAGGCACAGTACCGTGTGTGTACACGGCCAAATTTTTATGAATTAATTATAGAAAGTCACATAAAGTATAGGCGAGTAAAGAGGTTTATTAATTCACAAATCATTGCATCCCTGAACAAGACAGCACAACTAATACAGCAGTATAGCATTGCAATTTAATGATGCTAATGCAGTAGGCTTTCAGCCTATTGTATAGTTTAGCTATTAACAACTGGCACATTTAAAATACATTCATTATTCAGAAAAGGCCGGGCCTTTGAACAGCTGAGTGTAGCTTATTGCATGTATGTTATTTCAAAAAATTGGAAAGAGCATGTATAGTAAACATAGAATGAACCCTCTATGTTTCATGGGCTGTGCTCTACTGAAATCCCAAGAAGTGGCAGAAAACTTTTAACCCTGTTAATCCTGGTCAGTTACCAATCCATCACAGGACTGGGTAGGGGTTGCTACGGCATTACCGAGGAAGGATTGCTCCATCCAGCATCCTCTTCCTGAGGCATGGGTGCATACAGAATATGTACATGGATAATTTAAGCAAATTTGTGAGAAGCCACAGGTATACTTGAGGGGTATAGCCCTCATGAGATTGAGACACATCTGCAACACCTGCCTAGGGCCCATATTTCCTTGTCTTCTGATATGGAAGATTGAGTCACTTCTCATTCCTAGGCATCGATCCCAACAAACACCAGGGGATATTATGTCCACCTTGTATGGCACCAAGCAATTATAAGGCGTATTAAGACTACGAGAATAGATTAAATAAGGCTTAATAGTAAATCTGCTACTCAAGTTATGTGTGAACTAATATATGTACTTTCCTGTTTAGTTAACAGCACTGAAGAAGTGGGACCCCTCCTATCTGTAAATATCACCAAAGCTGATACAACTAAGTGGCTCCTTAAGAACCTGGAACCACTGAGCCGTTACAGGTTTTATCTGTATTACTGTACACAAACAGGCTGTGGCCACCCTACCAGCGAGGACTGCACTACCAGCCCTGAAGCCCGTGAGTATATACTTCGTTTCTCCTAAGGTGTGCCCCTTATGAGATTGCAGCACATCCTAGCTTTTGACATGGATTTCTGAGTCATACGATTCTGAACATTGATCAATGCCAGGGTGCATTCATTTCAACCTCTGCTTATACCCCCTAGCTTTTCATATGTCTATCTAAGCACTTCTTTATGGCTAAACAGAATCAAAAGCAGTGTGGGGCAGCAACATTTGTCACTGTCAAGGAAGACCAAGTGCTTATTGATTTGTGAGAAGGGCACAATCCTTGGTTTAAATAAAAATGGCTTGTCACCTTGAGGAAAGAAACTGAGTTATTGTTTTCTGATAATGATAATGAGTTTGTGATCAGCTAAATGTTTTAGAACATTGGCTGCATGGAGTGAAAAATGATCGTTGATAAAAATGCTACTCATTGTGCATTTCGCTAAAATATTTAGAAATTATGTTAACATGTATGATAACACATGTTAACTATAAATGCAATCTCAGAACAAAAAATACTGGGGCAGTATGAAAAATGTAAATAAAAACAAATTCACTATTCCTTAAATATAAATTCCCTTTTATTTCATTGACAGTATGAACTAAATATATTTCATGTTTGTCTGGTCATTTCATTCGTTAAGAAATATACAATCCAGCATTTTAGGTCGCAAAAACATTTTTAAAAAAAGCCAGTATGGTTGCCAGTCAGGTAAAAAAAACTAAATAATGATATGATTTCAAAGAGGTGCTGTCAACAGATGGCTGTAATCAGAATGTGGTATAAAAACAGTATCAAAGTAGTGAGTAGTATTGAGAATGTATGAGAATGTATGTGAAATTGGTCAGAGTATCTCCAGTTTGTCAACAGATATGTGAGAAAATAATTGAAATGTTTGAAAACAATGTTCCCCAAAGAAAGACTTGAATGGATTTGCATATCCATTCCTCTTCAGTGCATAATATAATTAAATGATTAAAGGAATCTGGAGCAAATTCATTACTTACAGGGCAATGGTGCAAACCTAAACTAAAGAATTGTGATCTCCGATCCCAGAGCTGGCACTGCATCAATTTGTCAAAAATGTAAACACATGCACATGTCCAGAAGCATAGTCACCTTCTCTGGCTCGGAGAAATCTAGGAAGGTCCAGTACACAGTGAAAATGTGTATTGTGATCAGACGAAGCAGTATTCCAAATTTCTGGACCAAAGATGAAAAGGACCATCCAGAGTGTTATCTTCAACTGTTTCAACAATCAAGTGGATATATTTTACTATGTATGCTTAGTAAATAAGTGTATACATATATACAGTATGAAACATAAAGTAGAAACTCTAAACAACACAGTGCACCATAACTACCCTCAGTCAATCGGCAGGCAATTAAATAAGCGTAATGCTGCTGTAAAAAGTGATTCAGTTTATTGTGTATAGATGTTAGTTTAATGAAAGTCATTTATTATATTTGGTATAGGCCAAACCATAATACAACTTTGGTGTGCCTTTTGATCTAACAAAGGGGAAGAGCATGAATAGTCACCATAGAATAAATCCTCCCTTCTGACCTAAACTATACTGAAAACTCAAGAATATACACTTTTTGAATAAAGATAAATGTTTTGTATGATAAAAATGCATTTTTAACTTGACTGGGGATTTATATATACACTACTCGAAAAAAACTACAGGAACACTTTTTAATCAGAATATACAACCCCAATTCCAATTAAGTTGGGATGTTGTGTAAACATTATATAAAAACAGAATAGAATGATTTGCAAGTAATTTTCAACGTATATTAAATTGAATACAAACATTATGATTATGATTTTTAAATAATCACTTATCATTTTATTGAATAAAATAAGTATTCGATATAATAGAAAAGTGAAAAGGTGTACCTACAATAAAAAAATTACAGACCTCTCTATTCTTTGTAGGTGGTAAAAATATGCTTCTTTCCCCCACTATATATATCCCATAGCCTATTAATGCACTCCATATCAATATAGTAATAAAGAATTGCCTTTGATATGTATTTTGATATCTTTATCATTTTATCTACCAACCATTAGAAGAATTATGGCTATTGATAATGTCAGGAGGCCAATGAAAGAGGAATGTCTGTCTTATGTACTGTAGTTTAAACTTTCATTTCAGTAGTAGTGCAGAGAAACATTCGAGATTCCTGTTAAAGTTTGCTGCTAGGATGCTTTTTCTTCCAATTCTTTGGTAATTTGCATTGCTTTCTATGGAATAGTTGCACATCTTTGTCTTCCATCTTCTGCAGGACATTCTCTTCATGCCGTGTTTTACTCCACCCCTTTAATATGAATTAATTTGTGGCCATTAATATGTGGTTATATAATTTCCATAAAGCACCCCTCACTTTTGAAATGTCAGATTTAGATACTTTATCTTTCTATTACCCAGCTTGAATATGAATATATTTAATGTAATCCTACAGTTCATATGTCTTATTCAAAGAACTTAGTCTATGCTCAAATTACAGATATGATAATTATGATTTTGTCGCATTGGGGTGAGTGGAGTTGTGTGCAGAGAGATAGTGTTTGTCAAGTTTTATAACAAGGCAGACGCAAGATGTAAAAAAACAAAATATAAAAACAGACACAATCATAGTTGAGATCAGTCCACAAAGTCTAAACCAGAATCAAAGCACAAAGCAATAAATCCAGAAGGGCTAGTCAAGGACAGAGTCAAAGAAAGAAATATCAGATTTCAGCTTGCATGGATTCCCTAACAGTGTAAAGTCGAATAGACATGATCTTAAAATATAGTATACAAACTGTTACAAAAAGTCAATTTCCTACAGGAATATCTTATACTTCCCCATGGCTAATTTCACATTTTGTGTTCAACATAACTTTTTATGTAAAAGCAGAATTCTGAAAATGACATTGCTTGAAATCAAACTGACAGTACAGCTGTGAGCCAGTTTGATGCCTACATTTAGGAGTAATAAGTAGACATTTTCCTTCTTATTGCTTTTTCACCCTATTCATGGCTGATCAGATGTGAACCACTGACAAGCCATGCTTTGTTAAACTGGTTTGAACCTTTACCAGAATAGCTACAAGCAAAGCTCCATTATCTGAGCATGTGCATCTTCTCATTTCTGACAGTTGGAAGTGGAAGCCAAAGAGGTGAGAGCGATAGCTAGGGCTACTTCATAGAGTCAATATTTAAGTGGATAAGTGATGTGGCTTGAAAGCTGGGGATCAGAACATTTTCGTTGCACCCCTGGCCTTTAGTGTTTTTTGTTCCTACAGGACACAGCATGGCATGAAGGCCTCTCCTATCCTGCTGTGCTGGCAGATGCTTCCTGTCTCATTTAATCCCACTCTTTGGTGGCAAATGACAAAGCCCCTGCCAGAAGCACTCGATATTTATAGCCCCTCACTCCTTTTTTCATGTGACAGCAAGGCATTAGAGTAAACAGAATTTTTACGCAAATTGCTGTCATGAAGGGAGAAAAGAAACACATCTGAAATTAGATGGTGACATTTTTGAGGACTGCAATAGACATCATAAGCGCTAGCTACTTCACATTAGTGCAGGAGTCACCCTAAGGGGAAGGGTAGGACAAAAGTGATTATCATGTCTGGACCTGAGGGAGGCTCCATGAGTTAGATGTAGATTAAACGAAGCTGACAGTTCAAGACACTTTGCTTAATTGGAACAGCCGAATGTTGTGAAAGCAATTAGCCTGTTTGCTGCTGTTAAATCCTGTTTATTGTAGTAAAAAAGTTTCAGGAGTTTGCTAGCAGATTTTATTTAGAATTAATAAATTAAGTATATAAATTTAAGTATATGTGGATTTCGTACACACAACCAATAATTGCCAAACAGAATTATTAGACAATCTTTCAGCAGGTAAAAAACAGGTAATAGAGAAATTGACACAAATGGAGAAATTAAATGGCATTGAGAAGTTCTAAGAAATTATTTTATTATGATGCAATTTTTCATTAACAACCGTAGTTTAAAATAAGTAATTCTTTATTTTTGTTCCTGTGTGCAATTCAGGGCATTTGTTATCTTAACATACAGTGGGTACAGAAAGTATTCAGACCCCTTCAAATTTTTCTCTTTGCTCTTTTCTCTTTGTTTCATTGCGGCCATTTGCTAAAATAAAAAAAAAGAGTTTTTGAAATTGTATTTCTCATTGATGTGCACTCAGCAATCCATATTTACAGAAAAAACAGACATGTAGAAATGTTTGCAAATTTATTCAAATAGAAAAACTGAACATGGTCACATGGTCATTAGTATTCAGACTCTTTGCTCAGTATTTAGTAGAAACACCATTTTGAGTTTCATCAAGACTTCATCATGAGTCTTCTTAGGAATTATGCAACAAGTTTTTCACACCTTTATTTGGGGATTCTCTGCCATTCTTTCTTGCAGATCCTCTTGAATTCTGTCAGGTTGGATGGTGAAGGTTGGTAGACAGTCATTTTAAGATCTCTCCAGAGAAGCTCAGTTGGGTTTAGGTCAGGGCTCTGACTGGGCCAGTCAAGAATTGTCACAGAGTTGTTCCAAAGTTGTTCCCCAAATCATGAGGCTGTCACCACCATGTTTCACTGTTGAGATTGTATAGGGCAGGTGATGAGCAGTGTCTGGTTTTCTCCACACATACTGCTTAGAATTAATACCAAAAAGTTCAATCTTTGTCTCATCAAACCAGAGAATTTTATTTTTTTATTGTTTGGGAGTCTTTCATGTGTTTTTTGGCAAACTCTATGCAGGCTTGCACTGAGGAGAGGCTTCCGTTGGGCCACTCTGCCATTTAGCCCAGACTGGTGGAGGGCTGCAGTGACAGTTGACTTTGTGGAACTTTCTCGCATCTCACTACTGCATCTTTGGAGCTCAGACAGTGATCTTTGGGTTCTTCTTCACCTCTCTCTCCAAGGGTCTTCTCCCACGATTGCTCAGTTTGGCTGGACAGCCAGATCTAGGAAGATCTGGTTGTCTCAAATTTCTTCCATTTAAGGATTATGGAGGCCACTGTGCTCTTAGGAACCTTTACTGCTGCAGATTTTTTGGCCAGATCTGTGCCTTGCCACAATTCAGGCAGGGCAGTTCCTTCGACCTCATGATTCTCATTTGAATTGACATGCACTGTGAGCTGTGAGGTCCTATATATACAGCAAAGGGTCTAAATACTTATGACCATGTGATATTTCAGTTTTTCCTTTTTAATAAATTTGCACCTGTATGCATGATACTTCTGTCAATTTCACAATTATTGGTACCCCTGGAAAAATTTGCAAAAAGGGTTAGTAACACATTCAGTATATATACAATAGCACTCATTAATTCTTCAGTGAGTAATCATTAATTCATAAAGTGTTAATCATTGGTTAAAAGAAATTCACCTTTAGGTGAATAAAGCTTAATCTTGCACTGGAAATGAGTAAAACACAGTTTTATTGAAGTTGTATTTAGTGAGAGGAAATAAATCCCTAATCAAGAAATACATGCCACCATTATTTGCAACCCTAGAAACTATTAGAAACTAAATTCAACACAATAATTTTTTTTCTTTAATTGACCAAATTGTGAATTTCTTATAACCATCTTTGTCTGTCTTTACTAGGGTGCCTATAATTGTGAAGGTCTTTAACTGAGACTAATTCCCCTAATTCCTGGTCACTAAAGAGGCAGAATATACTGTACAGTTTATACCTAACAGATGGTTTGATAATGCTTGCATTTTGAAGATGTTAATTGGACTAGGGCCAGACGTGAGTGGACAGAAGAGGCTACTGACAAAAAATAAAAGGGAATGAAATGTTGTAACGTTGCTTTTGCTACTATTAGACTTGATATCTTGTCTTAATGTTACTTATTTTCTGAAAAATCTTTGCATTTGTGACCCACTGCTTGTCTGTCGTCTGGAATATGCATTGTAGCTTGCTCAGTGAACAGGCATTTCGCTGTACCAGCGTCTTCTGTTGATTAATTATACAAGCAGGTGTGCTGTTTAATATTAATTCAGGTTTATTTCCATTTAGTTAGTCTGCCCATCACTCAGCCATTGTCAGAGGGGTTTTGTCAATAGGAACAGTCAATTGTGAACGAAGGTTAATACAACTTTTGTCAGCAAATGCTTTTGTTCTTCAGGTACAGCCAGCATGCACAGTGGCATCTCAGATAAGGGTTGGTTCATTGGACTGATGTGTGCTGTGGCTCTCCTCACACTCATCGTGCTCATTGCCTGCTTTGTGAACAGGAACAAAGGAGGAAAGTACTCAGGTAAGTGCCTGCACCATATGTACCATCAACCGTTATGTTTATCCACAATCATGGATCATTTATTTATTCATCATGCACACTGCAGAGATAATTAATGTTCAGTAGTGAATTTGGAGACAGGGAAGGAGGAAAATAAGGTAGGAATTAACAATAATAATAATCCTAAAAAGTGTTAAAAACAGCAAAAGATCAGAAAGATCAAACATGAATGCCTTCACTAGAAACAGATTTATATATAAAAGATGAATCGAGGGAACGAGAGCAGATGGAAACACTATAATACAATTAATAAAGAGATAAATGTATATAAAGGTATGCACCATTTAGCACCCAATCAATGTCAATTTGGATTGGATTGGATTAACCGTACAGTTGCGGCCAACTCTCGGTCAATTGATGGATCATCGATCTCCACACATTTATGTCTTTCATCGATGTGATCCATGAAGTATTTTGGCAGGATAGTGGAGTAGTTTGCCACTGATTTCCCCACCCCTCCCCATTTATCCGGGTTTGGAACCGGCGTGCAGCTGTTTCCAGTTACACGACTGGGGTGTTTGCAAGTCAATGACAATTTAAAAACATTAATTAACCTAACATGCAGGTCTTTGGACTGTGGGAGGAAACCGGAGTACCCGGAGTAAACCCACACAGACACGGGGAGGACAT